>CAUYQG010132889.1:0-59732 GCA_963574415.1 Tarsius wallacei
CTGGGCAACTCGGCGAGACCTCATCTCTACAACAAATCAAAAAAATCAGCCGGGCGTGGTAGCGCGCGCTTGTAGTTCCAGCTACTTGGAAGGCGGAGGAGGAAGAATCCCCGGAGCCCAGCAGCTCGAGGATGAGGTGGCCGAGAGCAGCCACTGCACTCCAGTCTGGGCGATGGAGTGAGACTCCAACTAAAAAAAACAAAAAACAAAAAAAAAGAATGAGTAGGCCGGGCTCGGTGGCTCAGCCTGTAATTCCGTGCCTTGGGAGGCCGAGGTGAGTGAATTGCCTGAGCTCATGGGTTCGAGACCCACCCGGGCAACTTGGCGAGACCTCACCTCTACAATAAATCAAAAAAATGAGCCGGGCGTGGTAGCGCGCACCTGTAATTCCGGCTACTCGGAAGGCTGAGGCGGAAGGATCGCCAGAGTCCAGCGGGTCGAGGCTGCGGTGGCCGGGAACCGCCACTGCACTCCATTCTGGGCGACGGTTTTATACCCCAACCCAAAAAAAAAAAAAAAAAAAAAAGAATGAGTAGGCTGGGTGGGATATTCAAGAGTAGTGCAATAGCAAATGCAAATAGATTACATGAAATGTGTCAGAGAAGGGTATCTTAAGGGGCAAAGTGACACAGACATGAACACCCAGGACTTCCCTAATGAAAGTAGAATGCCTACTGCTTTTAGTATCCTGCAGAGAAGATCTATGCTAACCATTGATTTACAGATGGGGCCTTGGACCATGTGGCATCAGCTTGACTCTATAGAGTCCAGAGACAAATGTTAGACACACCGGGAGCCCTCCGTGTCTATGTGATCAATAAAATCTCTGGACACCATGGGTATGGCAATTGTCTCTGATTGCCAATACCCATGAGTGTTGTTGCTAGAAGACATCAACACCATCTGTGTCATTCCACTGCAGGAGGACAATTGGAAGCTAGACACCTGGTCTCTCCTGCCTCTTTCTATGCACCTTTTCCCACTGCTGATTTTGATCTGTATCTTTTAAATGTGAGTATAACAGATTAGTGGAGTTCTATAAGTCCTTTTAGCGAATCCTTGAACCTGAGGCTTATCTTGGAGACCTCCAAACTTGCAGTTGTTCTTATGGGAGGATGCGTGCCTTTTACTCCAGAAATTATCCTATTGCTTCACTACTCATACAGCTATACAAGGGAATAAAAGGGAGAAACACATGTCTGAAGAAAGGACCAATCTGTAAAACATGGGGCACTCCTGGATCAGAGTAACTTTAGAGAGACTTATTAACAATTTCTATGTGTCATTGTATGCACATAAGGTTTTAAAGTATCACTAGAAATACAAAAGATTTAAAGTACAATCTGAGGGCAGTGTGGCACCCCACAGCCCAAGTTACTCCCTTGGGCTAGCAAAGTTAAGTATCTTTGATGTGACTGTTCTGGGTCCCCATGCGACAATACATTTGATATTTTGTGAACCGCAACACAATTTGCCAATCAGCAGCAGGGCACCAACTGATTTCCCTTGAAGATTCACAAGTTCCCTTTCCATAGGAGAAAAGGACAATTTCTCAGTAGTCTGTATGATCCAGGTGAAATGGACATTCGAGGAATCTGACTGAGTTTGGCTGAGAAGCATCACAGGTTCAGGGCACACACCAAAGGCGTGTCATGTTGGATTTTATTGTGTTTATGAGTTCCTGGTTTGCTTTTCTTTTAAAGTAAAACGTAACTTATTATCAAATATCTATATGAAATAAAGCACTTCATTGATAATCTCAGCATAAGATGGCATGAAAGGCAATTAGATAAAACATCTTGACCAATATGGGGTTGAGAACGTGCTTGAAATGGAATTTAGAGAAAGCACCTCTCATTACAGCATCCACCAATAGTAAATCATTTGACTTTTTTGAGGATAATGCAAAGCTGAGTGACATATAGCTACACATGACATTATTTTGTTTAGACTTTTAAAGGGCACTTCATACAGCCTTGTAGATAAAAAGCCATTTGGAAATGCAGTCTCTTGGGGTCGCGGAAGTCAGACAAAGTGCATTGAAAAGTGGTTAAAAGGGAAACACAAAGCACCTTGACTTTGCGGTCCACTAAGCCACTCTCTTTGGTGGCATTGTTAATTTTTTATATATGCATTGATCAAGTATCTACCATCTTCTTTCTTTTATTTCCATGGAGATAATAGTATCAGCTCTCCTCACAGTGAACCCAGGAAGGAGCTAATTGAACAGGTAACAGGCAGAGGAGGATGCTCATTTTCCTGAGTTTCCAATTATTCTATTTACATGCTGCTCTTTGTTCTTCATAAGCAGAAGAGCTGTATGCACATAGAACCAGCTGCTCCTGGCTCCTGCTAGTCTAAAGAGGAAGGGAGCAGGACGACTGGGTTCCCCTATCTGTACTCAGATGCAGGCCTATAACAGAGAAAGACCCCTTGAATGCATGAGAAGACACTCTCCTCTGTGTAATAAAGTACGTGAGCAATTCCATGACTCCATCAAGAGGAGTGGGCTGTGTGGGTGCCTCTAAAGTCTGAAAGTGACCTGCTTTTGCAACTGACAATGAAGAATTTCCAAAGCCCTCAAGTGTGTTCTGATAACCTAGGGAATTACCAGGAAAAAAAATGGAATAAACTTTGTTTTGGATCTTTTTTTCCCCTTGGGAAAGGGGTTTACAAACTATGTGACCCATAAACCTGAATGGTCATTCTGACTCATTTGCTAAGTGCCCTCATTACAATAGCAGAGAAGAGCTGTGACAGTACATAGCTTGCAAGGCCTAGAATACCTACTTTCTTGTCCTTTATGGAAGAAGCTCCCTTGTTTATCTCTGTTCTATGAGACATATATGTATTCTGAAAGTTTATACTGATGATAGTTTAACTTTTTAATTTAGAAAATCACAGTGAATACCATTATGATAAGAGTAAATGGTACTTAGGTGAAAGATATATATGTATTTCTGTATATATGTGTATAGGTGACATATACAGGTAATAAAATATATATGTATATATAATAGTGTGTCTTCCTATTAAGTTAAAAGAATAATAAACTAGAAATCACTTCCAGGAAACCAAAATAAAAACAAACAACAAAATACTAACAAACAAAAGCGGTTACTTGAAATTTATTTTCATAAATTATTTTTCAAATCAGAAGGAAATGAAAGACAATATTATGTAAACATATTTAATGCTAAAACAAAATTTCTGATTATTTAAAATGTATTAGTTTTTGATCCTTACAATAAACATAGCATCCATGATTTTAGCATGTATTTATTTTCTTCCTCTCCCTTTCTTTCTCTCCCTCTCTCTCTCTCTTTTTCCCCCGCCCCTCCAATTTAATATAGCACTTCTCTGATGATTTGGCACAATTACTCTCTGTAACAGGAACTTAAGATTTTGGATCTATTAACAGTGCATATATTATTTATTAACTTGTGTCAGGAGTAATTTTGCAATTGACAAGCTTCAGAAAGCTGCAGAAAATTATCATCCCACCACTGTTGTATGTATTACTTCTCAGCAGTCCATGACAGATAAAAAAAACTTAAAAAGCAGCCTTCATTTCTGATGGTTGGATATGGAAAGTATATCAAATTGCCTGTTTTGCTGGGCTCGGTGGCTCAGCCTGTAATCCCGCGCCTTTGGGAGGCTGAGGTGAGTGGATTGCCTGAGCTCGCGGGTTCGAGACCCGCCTGGGCAAGCGAGACCTCATCTCTACAATAAATCAAAAAATTAGCCGGGCGCGGTAGCGCACGCCTGTTGTTCCAGCTACTTGGAAGGCTGAGGCGGAAGGATCGCCGGAGACCAGCAGGTCGAGGCTGCGGTGGCCGGGAGCGGCCACTGCACTCCAGTCTGGGCGACAGAGTGAGACTTCAACTCAAAAAAAAAAAGAAAAAAAAATTGCCTGTTTCATTCACAATTTTTCTCCTGTTCATGCAGCAATTACTTGTGCACTACCATGAAGGCCTAAAAGTACATAAGCATTAATCTCAAAACACTCTGGAAAATCATGTGAATTATTATTATATATCAGTTAGGAGGAAATAAAAAGATGTCCCAAGCCCTAGGTATAATTCTGTGAACTTTGGCAGGTGGTCTGCTATGATAAGTCACCGCATCATTGTTAGGTTGCACAGTTCACCTGTGATAATTGATCACCAACAGAAGTAACTCAGAGCATTGTACCTACAAATGCATTACTTGTTTTATGTGTCTGCTACTGCCCTTTAGGGAGCAGTAAGCAATGTACACATTTGGGACTTCATTTACAACAGATGACAGCTATTTGAAACAAGCTATGTATCAGATAAATTGAATGTATGTATGTGATAGGTAAGGATTGATAGGGTGTGTGAGTAGCATGACTAGAAGTAGGGATGACAATGCAGACAACACAGGAATGAAATTATAATTGAGAGATGGTTACAAAGAGGATAGAATATATCTCAAGCTTAGGAATGAAATTGTATATGGAGAATAATAAAACATTTGAATTTGGATAGAAAGTTTTCTCTCTCCAGAGGTAAAGATATGGTCCAAATTTTCCATCAGATAACTTTTCAGTATATCATTTATTGTGTTATAGTCACAAGAGCACATTTGACCTAAGTTAGCTGAGGTGTTTAGACAGCTCTCTTTAACTAGTTTTGGTATAAAAATAGTGAAAGATTATTTTACCTCACTATTTTGTTTTGCTCTTATTTTGGTTTTAAAAACAAACCAGTGTAGCGCAAATACTGAATGGCATATTTAGAATCTTTGGAAACAGACAATAGTAGAAAATAAATCCTACTTTTAAGGAGGCAGTTTAAGATTTTAGTCTGCCAAGTATAATTTAGGTTTGACATTATGTAAAATATGTCTTCGTGATTCACGGAGATTTTAGAAGCAGGTTACCTTCATGATTTTATTTGTCTCTTTGATACTGCCTGACAGTTGAAATGTGCTTGGGTACACCTGCTGGAATGGAAAGCAAGTTGCTTCTAGGATATTTAACTTGGAATTCCTTCTTTATGTTGGCAAGCAGTACTCAAATAGTGTTAGTAATAGTATTGTAAAATTTTGTCTTAATATTTGGAAAAGCCTCCCATTAAAATCAACACTCTTGCACAAAATGCCACATAGATTTAGACACAGACATAGACATACATAGACTTATACCTACACACACACACACACACACACACACACACACACACACACATACACTCATCTTCAGAAAGTAATGAACATGTGCTATGAAACCAGACATTAAATCACAACTGAGTAAAGCCAGAATTACATTGTGAAAATAAAAGTGCAATAAATTCAGACTACATTTTTACAATTAAAGACTATAAATAGTGTGTCATCAAACCAATATGATGAGCTATTCATATTTTCATTATTTTTATAAGCTTCCTCATCTATAAGATGAGTAGAAAATGAAGAGACATCAAAAGTATAGTTTCATTTAAACTAGGGTATTTCTGGGATGTCTGTGAGATGTCTGACTACAGGTGCATAACTTTTCCTCACAGCTCCCATGAAAAAGGACCAAAGCAAAAAAGTAAAAAATTACATTTTGACTACAGTATCTGAAGGAGAGTGCTGGAATACAGCAGGAGAGTGACAGAAAACTCATGGAGCATGAAAACTCAGAATGGCCACACAGAGAAGGAAGCAACAGACCTTGCCTCTGGCACCATATTTCCCCAGTCCAGATGAGTTTTTGAGCCCAGAGGGACTTCTCCTTGTGGTGAAAAGGTAAGAGGAAGCAGCAGTCTCCATCAGCTCCACGGAAACCTGCAACCTTTGCTTCTGGAGAATCCTGCAGGTCCTGAGTCCTGTTTGGGGAGCTGTCTGAAGTACATTTCATGTGGCTGCATCACTCCAGAGAAGCAGCTCATATCATATTCCCCATAACCCAAACTGCCACTGAATGTTGCAATCTTGGAAGCAGAATCACTGCTAGAGAGTATCCTGCTTTGAGTGACAGTAGCCACGACATTTTTCCATCCCTGAGAATCCACCATTACTATACCACATTTGCACATGTTACTGCACCATCCTTCAACCAAACTACTGTAGCTTTCTACCTTCTGGAGACAAGCTGCTGGGAGGTTATTTGTCTTCTCCATCCCAGCAGATGGAGTGTCTTGACTTGGCTACTCGGATCCTAGGTCCTGGAGTTCAGTCACGACTCTGGTGCCCAAGCAAAAGCAATGCCTGGGCTCTTAAGAAACAGGTTATCTTGCCTAGCAGGAAAGCTGACCTGAGTCAAAAAAAACCAGTCCTACATCCCTCCAGCACACAAATCAACTAGGTACTTCCACTACAGAGGATCCAGACATGACCTGGTGTGTTAACACCAGCTTAGTGCTCTGCTTATGGAGGATCTATGCACAGCGCAAAAATACACCAGCCACATGCCCCTTTGCTGTGTGAACCAGTCTGGCACCTTGCCCATAGAGTAGCTGTGTCCAACTTGGCAGACCAGACCTGCCTTTTCTTGGCATGTAAACAAGTTCAGTGCTTCGCCAAGAGGGGAGCTGTGTTCAAGCCAGTGGGTCAGCCCTGTGCTCTCTCAACCTGCAAAATAACCCAATAACCCACCCTTAAGGAGAGCCATGCATTAATTAGTGGACCAGCCATACAAACTCCTGCAGCATAGGCCACTAAAAAACTCATATGCATTGCTGGCATTGAGTGCATCTGAAGAAACTGTGTGGTAATTATATCCACCCAGAACCAAAGCCAACACATCCTACCAAACTGACACTGTAAGATCTATCTGCAAGTGAACCACTTTTCCTACAAAAACCACTGTATAAAATTGGAAGAGGTGACCATTTCACCAGATGTGCAGAAATCAATGCAGGGACACAAGAAACATTAAAACAAAACAAAAAAAACAAGAAAGTATGACACCACCCAAGAAACAAAATTGTTCTCTAGCAACTGACCTCAAAGAAATGGACATTTACAAATTGTCTGCAAAGAAATTCAAAATAATAGTCCTAAGAAAGCTCAGAGAGGTACAAAAGAATACAAATAGATGATTTAGTGAAATTGAGAAAACAATCTGTGATTGGAATGAAAAATTCAACAAAAAGACTGAAACCATGAGGGAAAAAAAAAATGGAATTCTTGGAACTGCATAATTCAATGATAAAATAAAAAATGCAATGGAGAACTTCAATGACAGACTACATCAAATAGAAAAAAAATCTCAACTTAAAGACAGGTCTTTTGAAATAACCCAGAGAACCAATTTTTAAAAAATGAAAAAGAGTGAAGAAATCTACTGGACTTATGAGACATCATTCAGTGAACAAATATTTGTATTTTGAGAGTTTCAAGGCCAAGCATGGTGGCTCATGCCTGTAGTTTCAGCACTTTGGGAAGCAGAGGTGAGAGGATTGCCTGAGCCCAAGGGTCAGAGACCAGCTTGGGCAACTTGGTGAGACCTCGTCTCCACAATAAATACAAAAAATTAGCCTGGCATGGTGGCATGTGCCTGTAGTTCCAGCTACTTGGAAGGCTAAGGCGAAAGGATTGCCTGAGCCCAACAGGTTGAAGCTGCAGTCGCCATGACAATGTCACCGCACTCCAGCCTGTGCAGCCTGGGCAACAGAGTAAACCTTCAACTCAAAAAAAAAAAAAAAATTTCAGAGCGAGAAGAGATGGAGAAAGGTAGACAAAACTTATTTAATGAAGTAATAGCTGAAAACTTTCCAAATTTGGGAAAATATATGAACATTTAGATCCATAAGTTCCAAGTTCCCAAGCAGATTCAATTCCCTAAAAAATCCTCTGCAAGGTAATCATGATAATCAAGCTGTCAAATGTCAAAGCCAAGGAGATAATTCTAAAAGTAGCAAGAGGAAAAGTGTCAAGTCACATATTAGAGATTTCCCAATAAACTGTCATCAGATTTCTTAGCAAAAACCTCGTAGACGAGGAGAGAACTGAATAATATAGTTAAAGTATTAAAAGGAGAAAAAACAAAAACCAAAAAAGCAGCCATCCAAGAACACTACTCAGCAAAGCTGTCCTCAGAAATGAAGTCTTTCTCAGAAAAACAAATGCTGACAGAACTCATCATCACTAGACCAGCATTACAAAAAATGCTTTTACGAAAGCAAAAGGAAGATAATTACTATCATGAAAACATCTAAAAGTATAAAATTCACTAGCAGAGGTAAATTCATAAACAGATTCAGAATAATTCATTGTTGTGGCAATAGTCTATAAATCTTTTAAATTTTTAGTATGAAAGTTAAAAGTCAACCTAGTCAACAATAGCTATAGCTACAATACATTGTTGAGGGATACATAATATAAAAATATGTAAGTAAGGAAAATAAAATTATAAATTGTGGGAGAAGGACAAAAGTCTGGAGTATACAAAGTTAAGTTATTAGCTGTAAAAAATACATATAAGCCCCATAATAGCCACAAAGAAAAACATCACAGTAGATATACACATAAAAAAGAGAAGAGAATCAAAGCTCAGTATTACAAAAAAGAAAACAAAAACAAAAACACAAAGGTAAACAATAAGAGAATGAAAGGAACAAAGTATCTATAAACAACCGGAAAACAATTTTTTAAATGGTAGAAATAAGTCGTTACTTATCAATAACAACCATGAATGTATATAATGTGTATGGATTAAATTATGTAATTTTATGGTAAATGCCTAATGGATTTTAAAATAAGACTAAATGATATGCTTCTTCCAAGACACTCAATTCACCTGTAAGGACACACATAGAATAAAAGTAAAGGAATGAAAAAAATATTATATGCAAATGGAAACCAAAAGAAAAAAGAAGAAAAGAAAAATATAATAACAGAAGTAGCTTTACTTATATCAGGTAAAATGAATTTTAAGACAAAAACTATAAAAACAGCCAAAGTGGTGTTGATGAAAAGATTAATTCAGCACAGGATATAACAATTTTAAACATATGTGCATGCAGTACCAGAGTACCCAAGTATATAACATAAATTATCATCAAATATTAAATGGGCTGCAATGAAATAATAATAGGAGATTTCAGCACACTATTTTCAGCAAAAAACGGGTCATTTAGATAAAAAGTCAACCAGATTTATATTTCATTATAGACTAACAGACCTAACATACCTTAATAGAACATTCCACCTAACAACTGCATAATACACATTCTTCTCAACAGCACATAAAACATTCTGCAAAATAAGTCATGTGTTTGGCCACAACTATGGTCATAACAAAACAAATTTTAACATACTTTAAAAGATCAAAATTACTTTAAATATATTATTTGACCAAAATGATGTAAAACTAGAAATCACTAACAGGAGGAACTTCAGAAACTACAAATACACAAACGTTATACAGTATACTTCTAAACAACCAATGAGTCAATGAAGAAATCAAAAGGTAAAAAGAATTCTTAAATGAGAAAGAAGATACTACAATTGATACAACAGAAATACGAAGGATTATAAGGACGATTATGAATAGTTATACACCAACAAATTAAGATAATATAAAAAAAATAGATAAGTTCCTGGATGCGTTCAACTTACCAAGATTGAACTACAAAGAAATGTAAAAACATAAACACATGAATAATAAGTAAGGAAATCAAATCGCTATCAAAAAGTCTCTCATAAAAGAAAAGCCCAGGATCTGAGGACTTCACTGCTGAATCATACCAAACATTTAAAGATGAACTAACACAAGTTTCTCTAAATATATTTCACAAAATTGAAAAGGAGGTAATTCATCCAAACTCATTCTATAAGGCCAGTATTGTTCTGATACCAAATCCAAAAAAGAATACAACAGAAAAGAAAACTACAGGTCAATATCTGTGAGGCACATCAATGCAAAACTCTTTAATAAAATACCAGCAAATCAAATTCAACAGCACATCAGAAAGATGATTTACTATAACCAAGTACAATTTATCCCAGGGATGTAAGGAGGGTCCAACATATGCAAATCAACGAACGTAATACATCACATTTACAGAATGAAGTCCACAAACATATAATCATTTCTATAGATGCTGAAAAACATCTGACAAAATTCAAAATCTTATTTTGATAAAAACTTTCAACAAATTTGGGACAGAAGAAATGTACCTCAAAATAATAAAAGTCATATATAAAGATCTCAGAGCTAACATCATGATGCCGAATGAGGAAAACTGGAAAGTTTTCCATTTAAGATATAGAACAAGACAAGGAGGCTAATTTTCACCACTTCTATTCATTATAGTAGAGGAAGTCTTAGCTAGGGGAAATAGGCAAGAGAAAAAAAAAGACACACTAATTTTTAAAAAAAGAAATTAAATTGTTCTTGTTTGTGAATGACATTATCTTAAACATAGAAAACCCCAAAAATGCCATTAATAAACTGCTAGAACTAATAAATGCATTTAGTAAAGTTGCAGGATGCAAAAATCAACACACCAAATTCAGTAGCATTTTTTATGCACTAATAGTGAATAATCTGAAAGAGAAATCAAGTAAGCAATCCCATTTACAATAGGTACCAAAAAATAAATAAATAAACTAGGAATAAATTTAACCAAGGAGATGAAAAATCTCTACACTGAAAACTATAAAACATTAATGAAAGAAATTGAAGGAGACACAAATAAATGGAAAGAAATCCTATGTTCATGGATTGAAGTAATTAATATTGTTAGAATGTCCATACTACTCAAAGTGATCTATAGATTTATTTTAATTTTTATCAAATTTTTAATAGTATTCTTAATGGAAAGGGAAAAAAATCCTAAAATTTAAATGGAACAACAACAACAAAATACCCCTAATAGCCAAAGCAATCTTGAACAAAAAGAAAAAAGGTTGGATGTATTTCAATAACTCAATTCAAAATACATTACAAAACTTTAGTAACCAAAACAGCATTATACTGACATAAAAACAGATCCCAAGGTCAAAAGAACAGAATAGGAAATTCAGAAATAAATCCATGCACTAACAGCCAACTGATTTTTTACAAAGAGTGCCAAAAGCATAGATTGGAAAAAGAACAGTCTCTTTAATGAGTGATATTCAGAAAACTGAATATTCACATGTAGAAGAATGAAATTAGACCCTCATCTCTCACCAAGTAAAAATATACTCAAAATGCATAAATGTAAAACTTGAAACTATGAAATTGCTATAAATGAAATAGCTGAAAAGTTTCATGACCTTGGTCTGGGCAAAGTTTTTTGGATGAGATCTCAATGGCACAGATAGCAAAAATAGATATTGGGATTTCTTTCTTTCTGTGAAAGGACCATACATGCAAAGCAATACCCCAATGCAGAAGGAGCTGAGAAACCAAAGAACAAGGCAAAACAATTCTTCTTTTTTTCAGTTAAGAATGATTTATTAGGGTACTTAAAGATAAAAGTGTGGTCTTGGGCAGACACAGACAGATATCCACACCACAATCCCATAGATTTATACCTTGGAGAAAAAATATATGAGCTTTGGGAAGATTGTGTAGGTGACTAAGAGAATGCTATGGGCTTTACAGCCTGTGATGTATGCCACAACATTAGGGTTATTTTGGAAGAAAGGCAAAAGTTACAGTAAATAGGTGTTTCTACACAAAGAGTAATGTATTGACTAGACATCTTGGAGACATTCCCGGACTCAGGATTATTCAGAAGTCACATGATGGATTAGCATAAAAATTAGAGTCACTCTTGTCCCCATAGGATTACATCAAACCTAAAAGCTTCTGCCCAGTAAAGGAAACAATGAATAAAGAGACAGCTTACAAAATAGGAGAACATATCTGCAAACTTCTGATAAGGAGTTAATATCCAATATACATGGGGAACTTAAAAAATTCAGAAGAAAGAAAACACGTAACTGGATTTAAGAATGAGCAAAGGACCTAAATAGCAATTTCTCAAAAGATGACACTCAGGCCAGGTATAGTGGCTCATGCCTGTAATCCTTGCGTTTTGGGAGGCAGAGGCAGAAAGATCACTTGTGCTCAGCCTGGGCAACATGGCAAGGCCTGTCTCTACAAAGTATAAAAGAAATTAGCTAGGCATGGTGGCGCACGCCTGTAGTACTAGCTACTCCAGAGTTTGAGGTGGGAGAATCACTTCAGCCCAACAGTTTGAGGCTGTGGTGAGACATGAACTGTACTCCAGTCTGGGTGACAGAGTGAGATTCTGACTCAAAGAAAAAAATGGCCAACCACTATATGAAGAAATGCTCAGCATCACTAATCATCAGGGGAATGCAAACCAAAACCACAAGGAGATATCACCTAAATCATGTTAGAACAACTATTATGAAAAGACAAAAGATAGCAAGTGTTGACAAAAATGTGAAGAAAAAGGAATACTTACACAATGTTCGTGAGAATGTAAATTAGAACACGCATTATGGGAAGCAGTATGGAGGTTTCTCAAAATATTAAAATAGAACTACCATATGATCTAGCGATTCCACTACTGGGAATATAACCAAAAGAAATTAAATCAGTGTGTCAGAGACATCTGTATGCCCATGTTTATTGTGACACCATTTCACAATAGCCAAGATATGGAATCAACCTAAGTGTCCATTAACAGACAAATGAATTTAAAAATATATATGTACATATATATACAAATCTTGTCATAAACAAAGATAAAATTCTGTCATTTGTAGCAACGTGGATGAACCTAGAGGATATTCTGATAAGTGAAATAAGTCAGGCACAGAAAAACTAATACTGTATGATCTCTCTCACATACAGAATCTAAAAAAAGTTGATAGTTGATCTCATAAAAATTGAAAAAAGAATTATGTTTACCAGTGAACCGCAAGGAGACATCACCTAACTCCTCTTAGAACAGCTATTATTAAAAGACACAATATAATAAGTGTTTATTTTATAGGGGAAAAATAGGAGAGAAAGCACGGGAAGAGATTGGGCCCTCATATCTGATGGAAATAATGTTACAGTTAGATATAAGAAAAAGGTTCTGGTGTTCTATTGCACAGTAGGGGGACCGTCATTAAAAATAATGCATTGTATTCATTTCAAAATAGCTAAAGAGATGACTTTGAATGTTCATACCAAAAAAAGTTTATTATTTCAAGTTATGGATATGCTGGTTACCCTGATTTGATCATTACAAAATGTATGCATGTATTAAAACATCACACTGTACCCCAATTTTAATATGACAATCAAAAATACTACTTGATAAAAAGACTAAACTAAAGTATTTCTGCTTCTGGAGATTAAAATGTGAATTCTCTTCAAAAAATTCATTTCCTGTTCTGTATGGAATTTTAAAGCTCTTCCTAAAATTTCTGTTAGTTCTTTGGAAGTTTACAATCTGGCAGTCGGCTCTTGTTCTAAATACTTGCTTTTCTAGAATTATTGCCTCGATGATGAGTCATCTCATTGCATTACCTGAGTTTCCTCCTTCAGGCATGTCCATACACATACCCAAGCACGTTAGCAGACATATGCGAATGTGCGTACACACACACACACACACACACACACACACACACACGCAGAAGTGTGAAGACAGAGAATATAGAGAAGTGGAGAGGCAATACTGACAAGTAAATTTCATGTAGAATATTTCTTTTTTTTTTCCTTTAAATATGTGGGGTACACTTCAGGATTAGGTATATAAGTGGTCATTGTACAGGTAAAGTTTGGGCCCCCCAAACTGTGCCCCCCCCACCCTGCCTGGGGGGGGCACATCACATCAATAAGGACACATGTTGAATATTTAATTTCATCTCCTATGCTTTATTCCACATGGTCTCACACCTCTAAGACTAGTTCTCATCTTTCCTCTCCTCTTTTCTCTTTCTCCTCCTTTTTCTACTGAATTATTTTCAGAACTCCAGAATCTCTATATCACAGATGTTCCCCCATGCCTTCAGGCTCAGCTTAGACTTATTTTGCATTTCAAACCCCTCAAGATGTTTAACAGTTCAAAAGGCATCTCTTGTAATAAGATCTTGGAAAGCAGTTACAATAATACATTGCATTCATGTTTATACATTGCACAAGTTAAAATCAACCTAAGGAACAATAATTTTCTATCAAAGATGTAAGTCTACAGTAGAATTATTGTTAGAATTAGCATGACTCATCTCTGCTCTTTTTTTTCCTTCAAACTAATTTTCATCCCTTTTCTTACTCAGATGCTTCTATTTCATTTCTCCTCACTTTTGTTTTTTAATACTCAGCTCCTTTTTCAAATACCCCTGTTTTCATTCCACAAATACGAATTCTTGTGTTTCACCAATCACATTCTAAACCACTTAAGCCCTTCAGAATTACCCTGAATCCACACACTGGCTCCAGGGCTAAAAGTACTGAATTCTCTATCCTTTAACTCAGTAATTCCCACTTTCCTGTAGGGATCCATGAACCCTCAAAAACAATAACAGGACTCCTTAAAGAGTTTCTGTACATGAAGATTATATCCAGTGATGCACTGGAACTGACACACATGAACTGCCAGGACCAGTTCTGAACATCCAGTCCCAACATTGCTTTGCATGCCTTCATGATGGTAGCATGAAAGGGCCACAGTGGGAATATTTAAGAAGTGTGGAGAGCCAGCTAGATAGAATGAATGTTAAATTGTCAGAAATTTTACAATCTAGTCTTTTAAAAGATTGACTAATAAAAATTATATTATATAAATTTACAAATAAATAACATTAAAAAATAACAAATATTCAAAACTCACCACTTTCTAATTATCTTACCAATGATCTATTCTTTTCGGGTTATTTATGTCTGCTATATTTGGGTAGGGGAAATATTATTTAATGTGGTGCTTCTTTCAAGAGTTCCTGTTCAGTGAAATTAGGTAGTTCACTTGAAATCAGCTTTGGTGAGAATATTTACCAGGAAAATTTGCAAATTGTAAAATTCAGTTTGTGAACATGTTACCAGGTTTGATTTGTCATTTTGTTGACTGAAGAAAATGTTAATAAGGCAGATCAAATTTAAAGTGTATCAGGTCTGTGGCTGTTGTATTATGCAGAGTGTATAAAACTGAGGAAATAATCTCTAGTATTCAAAAACATCTAACTCAACTTAAAAGTCAATCATAGGAATGAGTGAAGTTCCAACCATAGATTTACTGTTTCACATTTGTCTATCTTTTTAATGTAGGCATACATGTTGAGATTTCTCTCAGAGAACATGCTGTTAAATATTTACCATTACACCACCATACCTTATCACAAGGAAATCAGAGATTTTCATTTTTTTGAAAGAACCAGTTTGCCAGCACATCACTGGCCATAACATTTACATATTAGACATTTTCTCTATCTAAAAAAAAAATAGTAAATCATTTAAACATCAATGTGCATAATATTTTATAAGAAACAAAAGTATAAGCAGCATTTAAAGAAAATTAGCTATATTTACTAAAACAAAAACAATTTAGTAAAAAGAATGATATTGTTTACATTTTTACAAATCTCTTTAGTTTCTGGTTTATAAAAGACAGCTGGATTATTATATTTGCTTCTGAAGTCAATCTAATATAACTAACTGTTTTGATTTAAATATTTGATGACAAGTCTCAAACAGATATGTAGTTTAAGAAGGGAGACTCTCACAGGTTCACAGAAATGTCTCAGAGACTAAGAAGAGCTCTTACTTTACACTTTGATAACTCCTGTTCTAGCCAAGAGGAAATAGACATCTTACATCTGAGTTTATAAGGTTGATGAAGTGATATTAAATTTTCAAACAATGTGTACATGAAATCTCGTTATTTGTGGTTCCATTTTACAAAGTCACTATGAATGTTAAATTAGCAAATTTTAAGGAAAATAAGTTTCCCGCAAACCTCTGGTCACATGTTCATAAACTGATCGACATATGGCCTTCTTTTATGTGTGTTTTTATTGAAAGACATATTTTAAATATATTATTTAATATATATTTTTGATTCATTGACATTGAACTCACAGGCAGCAGCCCACTAGCGCCTGAATGAGGCTTATTTGACACACACACTTTTCCCACAAGGCACTCCACAGCTTTCCAGTGCTTGGAAACACTAGACAGTGTGTCAGTGCTATACTCATGGGACATCTTACACATCAAAATCATCAACAGAAACTAATGATTGCATTAAAAACATGGTACAAAATAACCTGCAAAAAGGAGACTTGTTTTCAGAAAAATAGTTGCAACAAGAAGGCCAAGCATCACCTTGTTTAACCCCAGCTGATGATGGCTACTGACAGTTTTCATTGTTCTGGGCACCTTGGATGACTGCCACAGAGACACCACATAGTGATCTGGGGGTTACAAATAAGTTGTAGTGATTAGGTGAATTCACAAATACAGTATTCATGAATAATGAGGATTGACTCTGTGTGTCTATATATTTTACATATATAATATACACATATATGAAAGTATCTAAATTGTATTTATATATTATATATTTAAGAAACTAGAAGATAAATATATTATTCTATGTAATATATAAATTACTGGTACTTATAATTTCTAAAGATAAGAGAAAGAAAAGCATATTTTCAAGGAGTCTGCAATATCAGTACCTCAGAAATATTTTGTAAGCATACATCTTAAAAAGAAGCCTAAACACTAGGGCACTGTGAAAGTAATTAATAATCAATTTTACTAACCTGATTATTAAAGAAAGTGTAGTATAATTAGACTGTTCTTCAATTAGAATAAAGTCTAATGCTCATTGACTGAAAAGGGGTAAAAAGGACAGGCTGATTGATGACATGTCTTAGGAATTTGGGAGAAGCCAGGAAAAAGGGGATAAAAACCCTGAAGAGCATTGCTTAGAAGGCTGTAGGCAGTAGAAAAGAGCAACAGTGGTGGAAGAAAATGGAGAAGTGTATAGAGTAAGCAAATAATTATCACCCCTTAAATGCAGTGAAAGAAACTAAGAAAATGAGTGGAGTCATTGATACTTTGGCCATTTGCTCTACATATTCTAAGAATATAATAAGATTTAATGCTAATAAGAAAAGGTACATCAACTACTTTATTCTATCAATTTATATGGAGATTCAGTGTAAAATGATAGCAAATTGAACCACAAATTCTGATAGCTTATTTAGTTGTTCATAGAGAAATATTAGGACAATCTAAGTGTATTGTAGTAGAATGTCAACTATATGGGATCTTCTAGTAAAGTGCAAAGAAAAATAAACATATACACAAAAGCTGTGTCAGATATAAATGACAGTATTAACATCTTAAAGAGCTGAATTTTCTTTTCAATATGCTACTGATTCATTTAATGTGAGAATAATATCATCACAAGGTATCAAAACCAGGAACTACCTTCTATATCATTTAAAATAAATCTCTCTTATTTTATTTGATCATACAAATACTTGCATATGTGATACAAATTATCAGACATAACTTGCTAGAACACATACTGCTAATTTTTACACTAAATATTGATCCCTATATCCTATCATAGAGATTTTTGCATGGGCTACTATTGTTGAACCCACAATCTATGTTTTGGTATTTCAAGACAGAAACCTCAGCAGGTCATTTCCTCCCATGTTTTTCCTTACATAAAGCCTTTGGTAGTTGCGGTATCATACACACGGCTCAACTTTGATTTCCCCATTTAGAACAACTGGGCATACATTATCTGACAGGATTATTGAAAACATTATTTTACAAAAGAGTTTTATGCAAAAACTTGAACATATTTTCAGAACGGTTGCTTTGGCATTTCATAATCATTCTGCAGCAACAGATGACTAGTGGAATCTTTTAAAGTATAATTAGAAAACTACAAAATTAAAAATAATTTAGAATTGTTTTAAGAAAAGTATTTCTGACCATGATGTGAATATTGAAGTTTTTCAAATGTCAATTTATCTTTCCTGCTTCTGAATGATTGTCAAGGTTGTTCATGACAGTAATCAGTGAATTGATTACACCTTGAATGAGAATTGGTTTTAATGTCTTTTTTTTTTTAAGTGGTGTCTCGCTATGTTGTTCAGGCTGGTCTTGAACTCATGGCCTCAAGCAATTCTCCCACCTAAGCCTGCTGAGTAGCTGTGATTACAGGTACATGCTACTGTGTCCAGCTTGCTTCTGATGAAATTAATTTAATAAATTTTACTTTCAAAAGTGCATATTATTAGAATATCATTATTATAGAGTTTTAAAATTTGTTAAGATTTATATTTATTATAAAACACAAATATAGTATGCTATTTCTGTTATGTATACAAATAAAAATAGGCTTTGAATTTAGGCATGCTGAAGAATGGAAAATAGTGATTTTTATTAACAATTATAAAATTTATTTGCATGAAGTAATATTAGCATTATAGAACTTGTTCCCTTTTTTCCACTCAAAAAACCTCCATGGAATTTATTATTCATGTTCTCCAAAGGTCATTCAATTTATTAGAGTGTGGCATGTTAGCTGGGCTCGGTGGTTCAGCCTGTAATCCCGCGCCTTGGGAGGCTGAGGTGAGTGGACAGCCTGAGCCCGCGGGTTCGAGACCCGCCTGGGCAACTTGGCGAGACATCATCTCTACAATAAATCAAAAAATTAGCCGGGTGTGGTAGCGCGCGCCTGTAGTTCCAGCTACTTGGAAAGCTGAGGTGGAAGGATCGCCGGAGCCCAGCAGGTGGAGGCTGCGGTGGCCGGGGGCGGCCACTGCACTCCAGTCTGGGCAACAGAGTGAGACTCCAACGCAAAAAAAAAAAAAAAAAAAAGAGTATGGCATGTTAGTTGGGGCAATGCTAGTTGCTCTAACAAAAAACCTGCAAGTGTCCAATCTCTTTAATATGAAAAAAGTTATTCGTTCTCTCATATAAGATTTAAAATACAAGATCAGCAAAGGAGGTGATTTGAAGACCCAGATTCTTTCCTCTAAGAGGTGATTTGAAGACCCAGATTCTTTCTATTTTGTGGCTTTGGGATCTTCAATAAATTGTCACACTTAGCTTCAATAAATCATTGGGAAATGAAAGCATAGGAAAACATATGTGACATATTAGTAACCAGGGCCAGAACACATGACTTATGCTCAGATCCCATTGTTAAACGCTCTCAAATGGTCCTACGTAGTCACGAGAGAAGATGCAGACTGTGATCTATGTTTGGTTTCTAGAAAGATATTTTAGCGGGGAAGATAGATGTACCAGTCACAAATGAAATAAACAAAATTATTAAATTTAAATCTGATATCTTATTTAGAATGGAATATTAAAAAAAAGAGCATGAGCATCGTATAAAATAGTCTCACTATGCTAAAAAAAAAACTCTGGTCTGTCTACTCATCCTTCCTTCTCCCCTAACTCTTTTTACTATCTCTAGAGTTTTGCCTGCTCTAGAATGTTATATGTTTGGAATCATATAGTATGTAACATTTTAAGATTGGCTTCTCTCACTTATTAATAGGCATTTGAGTTTTCTGTGTCTATTCATGGATTGTTAGATTTTCTTTTTAGTGCTGAACAATAGTCCATTGTGTTCAGTATGCCACAGTTTATACATTCACACTGTTGAAGAACGTCTTGGTTACTTCCAAGTATTGGCAATTATATATAAAACTGCTATAAGCATCTGTGTGCTGATTTTTGTGTGAACCTAAGTGTTCAGATCATTTGGGTAAACACAAATGAGTGCAATTTTTGCATCGTATGATAAAAGTATGTTTAGTATTGTAAGAAACTGTGAACCTGTCTTCCAAAGTGGCTTGTACCATTTTGCATTCCCACCAACGATGAATAGAAGTTCTCGTTGCTCTGCATCCTCAACAGCATTTGGTGTTGTCAATGTTTTGAATTTTCACCATTCTAACTAGTATGTAGTAGTATTTCATTTTTTAATTTAATTTGCAATTCCTTAATGGGATGTGAAATTGAGCATCTTTTTATACACCTATCTATCATCCATATATTTTCTTTAATGAGGTGTCCATTCAGGTCATTGCCTATTTTTTAATTGGATTGTTCAATTTTTAATTGTTGAGTTTTAAGACTTCTTGGTATATTTTGGATAAGAATCCTCTATCAGATATGTCTCTGGCAAATATTGTCCTTTTAGTCTGTGACTTGTCTTCACAGAACAGAGGTTTACTTGAGTCAGTGAGGTTTTATGGATTGTGAATACGGTATTGAATCTAAAAGAATCATCAGCACTTCCAAGGTCATTTAGATTTTCTCTTATGTTTTCTTTGAGGAGTTTTACAGTTTAGACACCTGTTTTGAGGAGTTTTGCTGCCAAGGGAACAAAGAAATAGAGTGTAGCTGGAGAAGGAGAGTGAGGCCAAGAAGAGCATTAATGAAAGTGATTATGCCAAAAGAAGGGGATTACTGAAGTATATTCTTGTGTATGTAGGAGGTGATGGAATCCAGAGCACAGATGGAAGGGATGGTCTTAGATGGGATCATGGCTCATTCATCTACATGAACAGCAGGAATGCGAAGTATGTGGGTGCAGATGCTGAAAATTGAATGGATGTGGTAGTGAAAGTCTGCAAAATTCTGTTCTAAAGCTCAATTTTCTCAGTAAAAAGATAACAGACAATAAAAATGGGAAAGTGGTGCTGGGGGTTTGGGGAAGGAGGAACAGAAAATGGGAGAGTAAACCGGCTAGGGAAGTATGTCATTATAACCATGAATCACTCAGGGTTCTTTTGAAGTTCCCAGTGATAAATTTAAAGGGCACGTTCAGTTCTCATGATTGCATTTTTTAAAAATATCTATGTTTACTACAGAGAGGCAAGCAAGGAGGTGGTGGATTTTTTCAGGTTGTGGTGTTCTTAAGTGAGGACAATAAAACAAGAGACGAAAAGGGGGTTGAGAGTGTATATAAGGAACTCATTATACTGAGTATCCAGGGGGTTTAAGTGAGGTAGTTAAGGAAAGGTGGCCACTGAAATATAGGATCAACAGACTGAAGAACCTGGCAGTGTTGAAAGATGGTTGGTTGGAAGTGGGCCACAAAAGGAATGGAGCTGGAAGTATGGGACGTGATGTTTGGGGAACGTGAGGCAGGTGCTGAGATAATACAGGGTCAGCCATTGCTGCTGATGGCAAAGTTAGGGACTGACCATAGCTGTGAGTGGCTAAGGTTAGGTAAGTGCATGTCAAGATCATCTGAGTAGAGGATTTCAAATAACTTGAGGATAGAGTGTTGGGAAGATCATCTATGTGAATATTCAAATTGTTCCAAATGTTAAGACAGGGATATTTTGAACAGAGTGGCAATGAGTCAGTAGCTAAAAACATCGGAATGAGGGAGAATCATCAGGGGATATGCATATGACAAAAACAATGAGAAAAAAAAGGCTGAACTAATCCATTAAGGTGAGATTCAAAACAGACAATTTTTAAGAAGGAAGAAGGGAGTGTGATCTGATAGCAGCAATTTCACTCCTCCAGGTCCTGTAGTAAAAGGGCCGTGGGAGAAAGAAGACCCCCACCTCAGAGGACTGCAGGGAAGCGGAGCCCTTAGAGAACTTTAGTGGAGTCCACTAGAGGCCAGTCTTTGGGAAGTTGAGGATGTCTCAATTTTGTTGATAACGAACTGGGACTTTCAGAGGGCTGGGGATAGGATTTGGAGGTTGGTTGGAGTGAGAGACGAAAAGAGAAGAGGAACTACACAGAGACCTGATAACTAAGTAATCATTCCTAGAAGGTTCATTTTATTTGCCACTTGAAGTAGTCAAAGCCTTTAATTCTAAAGCAAACAAATGGGATAAAAATTAATGAGGCAAATCAGAAAAAAACAGTCTTTTCCTGGATTATAGCACCTATTATTAGTTCTTATAACCCTAAATATGAACCCAGTACTTCTATTTTTTTTTCTGCTATTAGTTATGTTACTCATTCAATTATATTTGTTGAGTACATACTACAAACCAGGAACTGGGTATATGTTAGAGAGAAAAGTAGAGAAAAATTTGTTAAACTAAAACTAAAATTACACTAAAACTTAAACTTACTAACTTAAACTAAGGAGGTTGCAATGAGTTTTCAAAATAGCAGACTGTTTATATGTAGTCTCTTGTGTCTATATTTCCTCTACTGTCCTTAATAAGTGAGGTTTATTAATGGAGATTTTGCTCCATATATATATATATATATATATATTTTTTTTTTCCAGAATGTGAACCTCCTGATGTGTAATAGACTAAGACTATGATGTGAGCAGATTTTTTTCTTTTTTTTTTTTTGCCTTAGGATGCTCAATGCAGTTTCACATCAAGTTCACACTGGTGTTCTCACTGAGGCCAAAAGGTTGTACCAAATAGAAGTCACAACTTGTCCACCTGAAATATTGTCAGTATTTTAAAGTGTGCGATAAAAGATGTAATGAAAACACAGGAAGATAACAAACATATTGAAAGAATCACTTTCACCTTTAATCAAAGGTAATACAAATTGAAATTAGAAAATACTAGGTTTAAAATTTGGAAATGTTGTAAAATAAGAACCCTCAGTGCTATTGCAATGGCATGTTTATACCCTGCTTTTTCACACACCGCTGTCAAGACTATAAATTGGTTCCATTTCTCAAAACAATATCAGTCAGTTCAATTCTAAAATCCTTTTATTAACAACCCATTCTGAGTCAGATTCTGTGCTGGGATCTGAGGAAGGAAAAGTAAATACTAAAGGCTTTTTTTAAAGGAATTTTTAGTACTATGGAAAACTACTTGAAGATACATTTTAAAACTTTAAAGATAATCATTTTGGTTGAGTTAAAAACTCCATATCTAGGATGCTAATTTTAGAAAATAGGTGTAGCATGTATATATAATTATTTTTATGCTAGAATTTTATATAAAAAAATGTGAAAATTTGGAATATAGAAATAAATTGCTTTATGCTAAATCCATAAAAAGACAGTCATTAAAAATTACACTTACAAAAATTATTAATGGCAACAGAAATGTTTATAATAAAATATTGACTAAAACATGGTTTCAGTAATATACAATCTTATAAATACACATATGTGTATCGATGAATGAAAGAGTTTATGTTAGCAAGTTTTATCTTTAGAGCATTTTAATTTTCCTATATATACTTTTTCTTTTAAAAAGATACTTTGTAATTGTCATAAAATAGTTTTATACTTATAAAAACATAGTATAAAATGTATAAATGAAGAGAGAGACTTTCTTATCAGTATATCATTTTTTAAATTTCACATTTGTATTGTATTTGTGTATCATTCTGTATGACTTAATCTAAGTAATCAATGGTAACTGAGAATAAGTGGGGTTAGAATTGTTAATGAGTCCATGCTGACCTCTATTCTCCACAGCAAAACATCTATTTGAATGTGAGTTCAGCATTAAAGAAAAACAATTGCGGTGATACTTAGTGTCTAAATGACTCCATCTTATCTTGTTAAATTAGCACTTTGGTATTTCTTACATATGTTAGTCTCCAGGGGTAAGAGCCAGTATGTGTGAAATTTCCCAGGTACCCTCTGGCCTGATACTAATTGGTTTCCTTTTATTTCTGATGTACCTTGGTGCAGTGATACAGATAGACTCATTACAATTGATTTCATTTCCATCTCGTGAGCTGCACATTTGAAAAATGTATAAACGTGTATGTCATTCTCTGAATATGATGAATACTTACAATGCAATCGTTTGTACTAATAATATCACCATTGCAATCAACATCATAGCATTGTAAAGTCAATAAAGCATAATAAGACCATTTTCAAATCCAGTTCTGATCATCGATTAATAATGATATGTTATGCTTCAAAGATAATGGTATCACTTTTTTTGTAATTAGCATATAGATCTGCAGTCAGATTGGGGTTGCTATGTCAGCTCCCTGTCTTCCTTACTGAATGACTTAGCAAGTTAGTTAACCTTCAATTCATTCATTTATAAAATGGGAATTTTAGTACCTCTGACAAGTATCTGGTACATTGCAAAAATTCAATAAATAGCAGTTGTAATCATAATATGTTTAAAATGTATTTATTAACTGATGGTTACCAAAATTAGCTTCATACAGAATACTACATTTATTAAAGAAAAAGTAATTTAAAAATTTAAATATTGAAGTGTTACCGAGTTAAAACTTCTCATAATCCTACTGAGTCAGTGATCAATTTACACTTTAAAAATATTTGCCAGGGAATTACTAATAAGTGTTTCAGATCATTTTTATTAAAAAATAACGTGATATATACATACAAACTATTCTCCGCTTATATTAAGGTAATAGAGTAACGACCACCACCACGGAACAGTTATGAGCCTCATGGCTTAAACTCATTTTGTGAGGGGAGAAAGAAGTGTGAGCATAACTTTCTACACTTATATGAAAGCTTCTGGAGAATGTCATCTTTCCTACTATCTGACATACTTTTTTTCCCTTCCTTTTTCTATTAAATATGCTGATAAACTTTTATTTTTGAGAAAACTTTTATTTTAATCTCCTCTTTAAATGTTTTACATTTAAACCATTTTGGATTCTTGTGCAAATTCATTTTGCCAAGCTATTAGTGTTTTGTGGTATTTACTATGTGGTGATGTAGAAAAAACTCAATCCATAGACTTTTCATTCTTTTCTCCTATAAACACTATTTAACATGTTACCTGATTAGAAAATGCAATAATGACAGAGGTTTAAGAAAAATGTGTTCTTCTAAAGTGTATTCAGTTGCAATGAACAAAATAAAAATAAAAAATAATGATGGAGCTAAACTTTCTCTCTCATGCAAAACAGCAGCACTATTTGTGTCACTCTGAGATGGAGCTCTCCTAGTGTCTTCAAGCTTTAGTTTCAGCTTGGTGAATTACAAGTTATATCTTCTTCATGTTTGTGTTCAATATTTAATACAGTGCTGTCTATGGTAGATACTCATCTATTGTTTTTGAGTATGCGAAGGAGGTCTCTAAATCAGATCACTACATAAGCTGCTGAAGTGAAACAATTCTGATTCCTTTTAATGAAGTATTACTAAAGAAGATGGCAAATTCTCTGAAATTTGAGATATACACCATTCTGATATGGATGAGAATTCTTACTCAAGTTTTTAACTTCTCAAAAGCATAATGAATATATCAATTATGAAAGTAATATATGTATATCTTGCCCGAATTAAAATAATGTATTTACATGATATAAAACTTTTAGATAAGATTTTAATGTCACTTAATCAAAATAAGATGTCTAGCAGTTTCCAGTTTCAAAAACGTAAGGTATCGTTGGTCTGGAGGAATTTAGGCATATTCTACAAACTAGTAATAAGAAAAAAAGGCTGGTAGCGCGCGCCTGTAATTCCGGCTACTCGGAAGGCTGAGGAGGAAGGATCGCTGGAGCCCAGCAGGTCAAGGCTGCGGTGGCTGGGAGCGGCCACTGCACTCCAGTCTGGGCGATCGAGTGGGACTCCAACTCAAAAAAAAAAAAAAGAAAAAAAGAAAAAAAGGCTACCCATTTTTTTTTCAGGGTCTTTTCACATCCACTATATTGATTGACATGAAGATTTCTGGTCATATTATGTTTGTCTTAAAGGATTTAATAAGTCAGCATTGCATTAAGGAAATGGAGAATTTAAGGAATAATGAAAATAAAGTATTTTGGAATTTTAATAGGTCAAAAATTACTCCTAAAAAAGATGAAAATGGGAGTTTTATTCTTTTGAAAATAAAGGCACAATTGGAGAAGTACAATCTATGTTTTGAAAATTACGGTATAATATATACACAAGCAAAAATAGTAGAAAAGAAATAGACAATAGGTGACATTAGCAATGGTTTTCTTAAAAGCTAACTGAAAGCTCAGTTCTAAATATTATACATTTTTAAAATGCTTAAAAATTCATTTTAATAGATTTGTTAATTCTTTTTTATAAACTCCTGCAGAAAACTATACTAAAGAAAAATATGCCGCTAAGTTATTTCATAGTAAACACATATGTAACTACCACACAGAGAAAGGCCTAGAATATAGACATAAGCCAA
This sequence comes from Tarsius wallacei, assembly GCA_963574415.1. Lineage (NCBI taxonomy): Eukaryota > Metazoa > Chordata > Mammalia > Primates > Tarsiidae > Tarsius > Tarsius wallacei. Next base: position 25,993 of record CAUYQG010132889.1, read on the forward strand.
TGTTTCCCCATAGGTTTTTTCTTTTTTTTTTTTTTTTTTTACCATAACCTTCTTCTCAGCTCTCAAAAGCAACAAATCTGAATATCATATTATCGATTAATTGCTCTTTCTTTTGTTACCCAAGTGTACATTCTTAAATACTATAGTATAACTCAGCCTAGTTTTTAGCTTTACATAAATGAACCATAAATATGTCTTTGTTTTACTTTCTATCATTTATTCACTTTTGTTTTTGAGATTCATTCATGCTTTGTATAACTTTGGTCATTCATTTCAAAGTTTTAAGTTTTTTATTGTATGAATATACTGCATTTTTAAAATTTATGCTCATATATTATTACTATTTTTTTAAGAGGAAGATCTTGCTCTCTTGCTCAAGCTGGAGTCCAGTGGCACAACCTTAGCTAGCTATAACCTCAGTCTCCTAGGCTCAAGTAATCCTGCTTCAATCGCTGAGTATCTGGCACATACCAACACAACTAGCCAACCATTTTAATTTTTTTTTCAGACAGAGTCTTGTTATGTTGCCCAAGCTGACCTCAAGCAGTCCTCCTGCCTTGTTCTCCCAAGGAGCTGGGATTACAGATATGAGTCACCTCATGCTACTATTAATGAACATTTAGGCTATTTTGAAATTTTGACAATTATTAACAATAATTTTATGGACATTCACACACATATCTCTCCTAGAGCACATATACCTATGTTTTTGTTGAGTATTGACAATGACTCTCTCCTTGCTTAAACTTGAGTTGGGATCCTCAGGGCCCTCTTCTCAGAGTCCTTGACCTTTGCCCCATCCTGCCTTCAGCCTGCTTAGTCCAGTCTTAGCCACAATAGTGCTAAGTCAGGTTAGAGAGAATTCCCCACTTGGTGTCTGATCATCCAAGTGTCTGAGTCCGTGGCTTGTCTTTAGTGAGAAACTTGTTAGGTCAGTTTAGTAAGCATCTCCCACTCTTGGTATTTCCACTTAGTAATTTTCCATCCACTGACCCCTCACTCTGCTTCTTGATTACACATCCCTAGGTGTCTTTACTGTGTTGGGAGTTGAGCCCAATCTCTCTCCTCTATCACAGCAATCTTGAACAAAGTCTTGCTTTCTATTTTAACAAGTACAAGAATATTTTTATTTTTTAACAGTATATACTGAGAAATGAATTGCCTAATCATAGGACATATGCATCTTCAAGTTAATCAATATTTCCTATTTTCTGGAGTGGTTACAACAATTTACATATCCCCCTCAACATATGAGAGTTTCTGTGATTCCGCATGCATGCCATCTTCTGGTTGTTTACATTTTAGCTTTTCTTGTGGCTGGACAATGGACTTTATAATTGTTTAATTTGTATTTGCCTGATTACTAATGAGGTTAAGTACATGTCCCTATATATACTGGGCATTTGAATCATTTGAATATCCTTTTTTATGTCTTGTACATGTTTGCTTATGCCTGTTTTCTTTTTTCTTTTTTTTTTTTTACTTTTGACATCTCTTCTGTTGAGTTTTCTGACTTCTTATTGAGATGAAGTTCTCTGTATATCTGAAAATAGGGTTTTGTGATTATACGTGTTGCAAACAACCTAACTTTCCCTCTTTAATGCTAAATGTTGGTGAACAAAAGAGCTCACATTGAATGTCATTCTGTTTATAATTTTTTCTCTATGGTGAGTATTTTTCATATTCTGCTTAGGTATTTTTCTATCTTGAAGTCATGAAGATATTCTGTTAATTTAATTTAATTTATTTATTTGCTGACTTAATTGGTTAGTTCTTATGTGTATATGTGTGTTTTGCATGTATATGTGCAATCTCTGTGAACTTAATTTTTTTGTGAATGATATGTAATAGCATTCAATGTTTTTGGTTTTGTGTTGTGAGGAGGATATTTTGTCCCTGCATCATTTATGAGAGGACTGCCTTCCCTTCACTCTTTGGATGTGACATTTTGTCACAAATCAACTGTCCAAATCTACACAGGGCTATTTGAAGGCTCTCTATTTTTTTCCCATTCTCTCATCTACCCTTGCATCAGAACCATATGCTGTAGAAGCTGGCTTTATATATGGTAGTGCAAGTCCTCCCACATTTTTCTTCAAGAGTGCTTTGACTATTTTTGGATCTTTGCATTTCCATGTAAATTTTAGAACCAGCTTGTCAAGTTTCATATAAAATATTGTGAATGAATGATTTGATTTGCAGGCAAAAGCCATTTCGTGTTTCTTAATTGACATTATCTGAGGGCGTGGAGGCGCTAGAGGAGCAGCATGGAAAGATAACCACGGAAGGTAATTTGCTTCTCCCACTTGAGCTGCCCTGTACTCTAAGAATTGTTCATTCTGATGTCAGCAGACAGACGCACCAGCCATAGAACTTCGTGGTACTGGGGAGCAGAAACGTGTTGTTTCTGACATGAGGTAAGAGATGTGAAGAAACTTTTCCTGGGGCTTGAGGGCAAGAGTCTTAAGACAGGATGCATGAGTCGCGCTGTGCCAACTCTGAGCACTGAATCCTGAGTTAAACAGGTGCCCTCATGTTCTTTAATACATGCATGTGATGTGTGCATGGGGTGTATGCAGGACTCTCTAAAGAGCAGGGGTGCTACGTACCCACTCTAAAGCCAAAACACTTAAAATAGATTGGAAAAGCAGTAACACTGGAAGATGTGGATCACGCTCAGCTTAAACATCAACCAAAACATGAGACCTAGGGTTAGATGTCGTCGGTCCTTAAGGAAAATGTCACAATCTTTCTTGGAATTGGAATGCTTAATTTAGATCTACATGTTACATTTTCAAGCTATGTCTAAATATTTAAGTGTTTTCTATCAAATTACACTCATAGCTTAGCTTACATTCCCAGATAGAGTCTTATACCTTCTGATGATGTTTATTCTGTTACCTGGACTAGCTCTTCCCTCCAGTCCTGGTGGGAGTGGGAATTTGCAGGGATTGGGCATGCCAAGATGTGGATAGGATATGAGACCCTCCCTCCAACTCCCTCCCCAGGGAGTCTGGCAGGCAGCTTCCCCTTTATGCCACACTTTTCAGTTCAACATTTTTTTTTTCACCTTTTTTTCCAAGTTCTAGACAAAGACTCAGCTAAACCCTTTAAAAGACAGGAGAGAGAAAATGCATTTATCTGAGAAACTGATCTGTCTAGATTCCCACTTGGAACTCATGTTAAACAAAAGCATCTGCTCTTTATTGGTTTTATGGGGGCAGAGGCTGTGATTTCCCCTCAGCCACTCTCTCCCCTCCTTGCAAACACAGTCATATACTCTCAGCCCATCATACTGTATGTTGGGAGCCCAATTCTGCTCCCAGAGTGTTACCAGACCTAGAACTTTGCTAAAGCAGACATAAGTACATTCCTTTATTCTCTGACATTGGGGAGATCATTAAATTTTAGCTTTAAAAAAAAACTGAAAACATTAATTTCATAGATTAGGTATCATAAGATACATATCAGGGGTACCAAAAAATATGTACACATTTTAAGAGATTTTTGTCATGTTCAGAAGAGCCTGGATGCTGATGGTAACTACTTTGAGTACCTCTTGTAATTACAGAAGTCAAAGGTGACTTGTATACTTTACTGAGTATTACAATTTTAATACAACTTTTTCCTTTCTTAAACTAAGTACACTTTTTTTGGCACAATAGAGATAGATAGATAGATAGATAGATAGATAGATAGATAGATAGATAGATAGATAGAGATGATAGAGATAGATGGATATACCAAAAGTCTTAAAAGACAGAAGTGACCCAGGATTCTGTTAATCTCTGATAAACTCTGTCTATGAAGTAACCAAGTGAGTTTTCTTACCACTGATAATTACAATAAAAAATGTTAACAAAATGGCCATGAGATCTACAGAGGAAGGGAAAAGGAGAAAACTTTATTTTCAGAGTTACAATCTGCAGATTGGGAACCGCAGCTTATGGGAAGCCATAGCATACACCCCGCAGAAGGGGAGGAAACGGCGGCATTTAAGCCTTCCAGGGTCTGTTTTACTTGCATATTCATTAGGTTTGGGAATGTCTATGAATATTTATGGAGAAAATCTAGCGCATGGGTGGTGAGATAACATGTAACATACATCCCATGTTCACTTTAGGGCAGGGTTTTAACAGTAAAATGAAGTGGAAGACATTTTGTGTACAGTCTCTATAAGCAGGCTGGAAGAGGCTTAGGGTCTGTAGCTTATCAGGAAAGAACATTTGTAAGACCAGTCTCCTATCTAATGGGTGCTGTTGGCTGGACCCTAAAGGCAGTACACCGAGGTCAGTTGGGCAATGTTTCTCTAGAACAGGTTTCTGCCTAATTACAGGAGGAAAGCTTTACCGCAGTTAACAAACCTAACAGTAGTTAACAATGTCGGAGTACATGACCAAAACTCTTCCCTGCTATAACTGCTTAATTTTTTTCTGCAGCATCTCCTCTTAACCACAGAGAGTCCATCTGGTCTGTTAGCCGGGGGTATGATGTTGATAAATCCAAGTAAGTATTCTGCAAAATGCTTTTTGGAAAAGCCTTTGCTGTATGTGAAAACCATGTCCCAGCTATTCCATGTCTGGCAATTTTAATCTTTTGGACTGGAGCATTTTCAATATTGACCAGACAATACCATTGCACATCAGAGTTGAAAACCACTGGTCTCCTGCTGTGTTCAGGACACTGCTAGGCTCCTCAAACATATTTTCTTTTTGGTTTAATGAAACCTCCACACTGCCTCATTACCATGACCTGGAGGGCCCAAAAGATCTGGCTCCGACCTTATCATTTTCATTCCCAACTCACAGTTCTGTGGGCCCTCTGGCCTTGTGTTTGTTCAAATTGCCGCCTCAGATGATAGGCCTGTGCACACACATTCTCTGTGACTAGGTAACTCATTCCTGCACATATTCACAGTTGTTGCTTTATTTTCATTCAGGGGTCAATCCAGATTCCCCCTCCTCAAATTAACCTTCATGATCTCCTAACCTGTTACTTTACTCCATTTTTTGTGTATAGGGAGAGAACTAAAATTGCTTACGTTATTTGCTGCTACATTCCAGGTAGGAAAAAAAAAGACTGCTTGGAACATAATAGGTGCTCAATAAATATTTGTTAAAGATTGAATATATAAACTGAAAGGAGGGACCCTGAGAAACTTAGAATAAATTTAGTTTACATTTTGCCTCAGTATAACCTTTTTTGCTTAGACTGACACACTTTGAATCCAGCACAGGTTAAACACAGATAAATTTCCAAAAGGCAGGTTTTAAGAAGTGTTCAGACATTTTACTGCAGGCCAAGCTGGCAGCCCACCCCACCCCCTCAGCAAGTCTCCATGGATGCAAGACAAAGACAGAGCCATAGAAATGATAATACACCACCTTCTTGCTAAGGAGTTTGTGGATTGCAAATGTTTGACAGGTATCTTGCAGGAAAAATCCTTCCCCTTGTTTCCTCCCATCTAGCCCACTACCAGGGCATAAGATGCTAATATCTGACAACATCAAGATCTAAGACTCATGTGGCTACAATCAATATCAAAGACCTGCAGCCCTGGACATTCCTTTTGGCCCAGATACCTCCAGGCACAAACCCTCCCTACCCCAAAGGCCCTTAAATATACCCAGTTTTTGTCCCTTCAATGCCACACTGACCTCTGAGTGTTGGCCCCCTTCCCAATCTGTGAAAGGTGTATAATAAACTTTACTTCCTTCTACTTCTTACTTGTTTGCAATTTCTTACTTGGTTGCAATCTTGCATTATTCTCGTGGCTTCAGCACCAACACCGACACTGGTCCACCTTGCCTCGGTTTACCCTTTCATCTGGTAGGCTGTACAGGGATTTGTCCCAATATTCTTGGGAAATCTCTTTTCCGTGACTGTTTCTTCATTCTCCTCTCTTCAAATCTGTGTCTCCCTGTGGACTGTGCTGGAACTTGGTGGCAACTGACAGCTCTGGCCGGGGTGGCTTTCTGGTGTGTCTGAAGGCTCCAAGGAAAGGCTGCAGATTTCTGTGGCCTATTAGGGTGGGAGACTAAGTAAGGTCTATCCTCTACCTCAACCTGTAGTTGAGATCTCCGAGCCTCTCTGTGGTCCATACTAGATCTTAGTGGGCAACTGACTATCTTTTCACCAAGGTGACTCCCTGGAAAGGCAAGAAGGCCTCCGAAGGAGGGTCCTGGACCACCAGCACCTGACCAGTTGAGAGGCGAGGTACCTGGCTTTTATCTTTCAATGACTAATCTCTGTTCTTTCTTCACCTGAAGACGAACTACACTGAGTGGAGCCCCACATCACCTGAACCCTTCTCTATATGAAGCACCATCTTTGGTGAGTTCCATTGTTTGCCTGGTAAAGAGGGAGGTCCTGGAACCCACTCTGAGAGATAGCACTTTCTTTTTCTTTGGTACCAAGCCTCCCAAATGTACAAGTTGGGACAGCCCTAACACTGGAGCCTGAGGCCCGCTCGAGCTATGGTGCTGTCTCTGGTAGGTCGAGGACACAGAGGACACTCCCACTCGTTCGCACGCACACACAGGCTGATTCCACCAACCCTCTTCCCAGGACACCAGCTGAGGCTGTGGATGGTTTTTTGTGTTTTTTTTTTAATGCTGGGCATAGGCACTGGATGGTCTAATTCCACCCGCCTTCATCTGGGATGCTGGACTTAGGTGGTGGATGGTCATTGCATGCTAATTCCACCTTCCTTTGTCTGGGACACCAGACTTAGGTGGTGAATGGTCTAATTCCACCCTATGCTGGGTATAGGCACTGGATGGTCTAATTTCTACCCTATGGTGGGCATAGGTGCTGGATAGTCATCTCTCCCTTGGACCTTTCAGACGCAGTTCTTAGGACTCTCTCTCCCTTCTAGAGTTCTACAATGGGGAATGCTCAATCAGTCATGAAAAAAAGACTCACCATTAGCATGCCTTTTCATTAGAAAACTTCTCAGGACCCTCTCACTAAAGAGGAGCATCTGCCCTAAGCATCTCCTCAATACCAGCTAGGTGACCAGGAGATGGGCCTGAGGCAAGTCTCTTGCCCCTGGTACTCTCCTTCAACTTGATCTCCATTGCTGCTACAAGAGCAAAGGGTACAGGGTTTGAAAAATGGCAATACCTGGACCCCTTGTTCTTCCTGTGGCACTCTCACACTACTTCTTCGATTACTTTATCTCCTTCCTGCTTTCCCTCAAACAGCTCAGATACTGACCCAGCTGGTTTAACTTCTCCTGTCTCTCATCATCTGCTTTGATCATTGCACCCTCCATCAGTTTCCCCTTCTGCTTTTCCTTCTCGACTTCCACCTTTACCTGTGGAGGAGGGGCCGGCATCTACAACCATGATGCCTGACCCTGGCCTCCTGCCTCTTTCTTTTCTCCTACCCCATTGTCTGATAATTCCCTGGCAGCAGCCCTGTTAGCTACTGCAAGTCAAACCATGTGCACTGCCTCCTCATACCCCCACTCTTCATGTGTATCTGGGAAGCCCATTCAGGTTTCCGCATGGCTTAACCTGTTTCCCCTCAGGGAGGTGACTGGGGTAAAAAGATATTAAAGTTCATGTTTTTTTTTCTTTTTATGATACATCTCTCAAATTAAATCTAAACTGGGACAATTAACCCTCTTCCTGGACAAAAGTAAAGGGATCACGTGTTAATTAGTCCTGTTAACTAACTGAGAAAATGTCAATTGTAATTTTAATCTGCTTTTCCAAACCAAACTTGCAAGTGCTCTAGTAAAATCTTGCTTCCAAGTTTACCATGTGCTAAAGCATTATTGCTAGATAATACCAGCATTTGTTATGTCAGGCTTGCTTTTTGAAAAAAACAAAAAACAAAAACGTTAACTCACTTTACTAAGCCTAGTACCTCTCTGTTGGATGGATGAAATATTGGGTACTCTGTGTGGGCACAGTAAGGATGGGAACTGATCGCTCCTACCTAATTGTCCACATCTTGCAACCAAGACTGTAATTTAGTAATTTATAAAGAATTTTAAACAAATTTGCCTGTTCATTATTAGAGCTAAGTAGGGACAAATCATTTCACATCCACTCTAAAGGGTTATGCATCAGATAGAGAAACGGCCAAAAATTTCATATGTGTAGCTAATTAAAAAAATAACTTTTGAGTTTTCTTTTTTTTTTTCAGCCAAGACATTAGAAAAGCAACAGGTGCCAACATGGAAGGCTGCAGAGCCAGAGGACCAAAGAGACACCCCAATTGGCAGTCACAATTAACAACAAACTTCAACTGCCCATCAGAAACCTGGGAAGAAAGAACCTGCTAAGGGGATGGTTTCCATTGCTTATGGGTACAGTCTGCAGAGGCAATAAAAGCATAGTTGTCCTAAAATGGCCTAACCACTATGCAGAACAAACAGCCATTGGAAAGCAGGTGTACTGTCTTCTGAAGAGAGGAGAGAACATATGGTTCAGAAATGGTGGCCGTTTAAGGAGACCTAGAAATCTTCTAAAGTGCCTGGCACTGGTTGACCATACCCCAACAAATTATAGGTAAATACAAGGACACTAGAACACAAATTAATTTTTTAATTAACACATGTACCAGCTCTTTGGTCCTGCCATCCATGTTGAAATCATATAACCTTATCTTAATAAAAAATTACTAAGGATTAATTCAAAGTATAAATGTAAAAAAAAAATCTATAAAAAGGTAAGAGAAACAAACCAGAAAGCAAAGGAAATATGTAAAGAAAGTTGTTGTTATAAAGGTATGTTTTTGGTAAGAAAGGAGATAAAGAACAGAAAAATAATTTTATATAAGAAAAAGATCTTCTATGGTACATTTTTGCTCTATAATAAAATGGATGGTTATTTAAGGGAAGGAAAGTATAGGACAAAAATAGAAGGTTTAAGCATGTCAAAAAAAGGTATGAGTATGTCGAAGATGGTTTGTGGAAAGAAATATATGAAAGATATTCTATGAACACTCAAGGCTACAAAAAGTTTCTATAAATGTACTATTAATATCAATTACACTAATGCTAACCCAGAATGGTTCTCAGAGACCAGAATAGGAGCCTCTTAATTAACAATCTTCAAAGGAATTTTATTCTATAAAAAATAGATGGGAGGAGGAAGAGACAAAATCAGTTAGCCTCCCCCTCCCCCCGTCTTTGTTACAAAAAGCAAGGTTTTTTCCACTTTTCAAAAATCTTTAGACTATCACCTGCAGAAAAAGTAACTTGCAATGACCTGTAATCCTGTGTTATAACATTATGATTTTAAAAATTGTATTGCTTAAACTCTTCATGCTCTCAATTCAGTCTCTCTAGGGTGGGGTAAGAAACAAAAGCCTCAGGAACCACATCTACCCCACACTCTCCTCCTGAACAGTCTGCAAACCAAGAAATTGATTTCACTCACAGCGGTCTGTGATCAGCTACAATGCTTTTCAGAGCCAAATTACTAACGACTTTAATATCTTCTTCCAGGCATAAGGATTACTAATCCAACATAGGATGTAACAAAATAACTTTTTATTTTATTTAAAGTATTACTAATTATTTTTGTTTGTGATCAGCTATAGTGCTTTTCAGTGCCAAATTACTGATGACTTTAAAATCTTCTTCCAGGCACAAGGATTACTAATCCAACATAGGATGGGTAACAAAATAACTTTTTATTTTATTTAAAGTATTACTACTAATTATTTTTGTTAAACTTTAAGATAATATTTTCTTGTCAGAGGTCAATAGCCATCCCACCCCTCTCATCAAAATCGGAGAGATGTTAATCTCCCATCTCTCTGGAGTAAAGATTAACTGGATTTCATTCTCTAGCATATTAATCATTGCAAATGCATATTAGACCTATTATAAAACAAAAGGTACAGGTTTTTTTGGCCAACATTTACCTGTTTTACATTCTCTTATTCATTATTATTTCCTACATTTTAAACTACAACCCAACTACATGTCTTTAATGTTTTCAATTTTTTCTTCTTCAGACTTTGTCAAAGTAGCTATATTTCCTTGTTAAACTCATTATTAACAAAACCCCTTATAACTGTCTGTAAATTCTTATCACAACCCAAAGAAGCTTGAAGACAAGCTGCGGCAACATCCACATATGGACCTAGGGATTCACTGGTGCAACAGTAAAAACTACCTGGATTACTGTAGTGGGTGTTGAGCCCACTGGGGTAACTATAAAAACAATTTACCAGATATCAAAGTCTCAATATGCCATAACAGCAGCTATAATGGCCTTTATTATAGTAGTGTTAATTCTAATAGTATTCGCTTGTACGTAGTGCTTTTTATACATATCCTAAAAATACTTAGCAACCCCATGGGCGCCTGTCCTCTCATCCCCTCTTTTTGCTCTAGACAGGTGGAGACAGCGCTATGCCTCAGGTTCAGCAGGAAGTAGCTACAGACGTCTGACCTCTGTCCCTAATTCCTAGTTGCAAATAAGAATATTTTTGAAATGGCAAGAGGTGGGAAATGAAAGGAGAAACCCTGGGAAACTTAGAATAAACTTAGTTCACATTTTGCCTCAGCATAGTCATTTTGGCTTAGATTGACACATTTTGAGTCTAGCACAGGTTAAACATAGATAGATAAATTTCCAACAGGCAGGTTTTAGGAAGCGTCCAGATATTTTAATGTAGGCGAAGTTGGCAGTCTACCTCACCCCCTTGGCAAATCTCCATCAGATGCAAGACAAAGACAAAGACAGAGCCATAGAAATGATAATAGACCATCTTTTTTGCTAAAGAGTTTGTGGATTGCAAATGCCTGACAGGTCTCTTACAGGAAAAACCCCTCCAACATCAAAAACCAGCAGCCCTGAGCATTCCTTTTGGTCCAGACCCCTCCAGGCCCAAACCCTCCCTACCCCAAAGGCCCTTAAATATACCCAATTTTTGTCCCTTCAATGCCACACTGGCCTCTGAGTGCTGACCCCCTTTCCAATTTGTGAAAGGTGGATAATAAACTTTGCTCCCTTCTACTTTTTACTTTTATACCAGCATCCACCCATTTTGCCTCAGTTTATCCGTTCGTAAACCGTGTTCTTGTCCTTTCTTTCTCTCTTCTTTTTTCTCATTACTTCTTTATTATATAACTGTGGCTTTTCTAAAACCTTAATTTAATTTAATATGTATGATACATGTGAAATATATAAGTCCAGTATAATAAAGGTAAGAAAGACATCCACGAATTTCTTTACCAACACTCTTGTTTCTGTTACTTCTCTTATGGGAACAGGAGGCCTGCAGAGACTGGGAGAAAGTGGGACATTGACGGTGGGAGACGTGTCACTGTCAAATGAAGGCTGGTTTGCCCAAAGAATCACTGAAAGAAAAGTAATACCCTACTCTTCACAAGTATTCTCCTGTCTCATTTTAATGCATGAACTGTTAAGCATTCAGCTTAAGCCAAACTTGAACATTTTATTGATTTGTTCAGTACTATTCATGAAGATTATTTGTACTCACACAGTACGTTAGCGACTGGTGTTATTAGGTGAAAATGGAAAGTTAGCTGAAAAGAGAAAAAGTCATCGACATATATTGGGACGCAATTACCATATAAATAGACATTAACTATTTAAAAGAGTTCTTCAACATAAAACAAGTAAAACTGGTCTTTTGGTGTGTTATTTCTGAGATTTCAAGTTGAAATGCTATTTCAACTAGCTCCCTCTCTCTTCAATCTTTCTTTTTTGCAATAGCAGAGGAAGAAAATTCTACGAGAGGTTAAAATGTACATATATTTGTACTGTAGCTACAAAATATCTATATGAACATATCATCCAGGTACAGTGTATTAAAAAAATATATAAAATTAGGCACAGCCCTAGGCATTTTCATATGGAAATTAAAATAGCACATTATCAACATTCAAATAACAGACAATAAGTATATTATGAGGATTTAATAAGGTTGTATAGATTAAAAACAATCAAGTTTAATTTATTTTCAGTCCATTTTTAAAAATTTTAGAGGAGGTTCCTGAAATAAGTTTGGCATATAAATGGTGATATTTCCAAGATAAATAGATAGTATAAGAGAAAAATGAAACCCTCTGAATGTAAGTTCTTATGAAAACTGAAATACTTATATCGATCTGCTTTGCTGTTATCTTAATATGTCACGGGAAATATAAATCTCCTTTTCACTTTATTCATCTGAAAAGTGAATTAAAGTTGCTACCACAATAAAAGTTTTTTTTAAAGGAAAGGGAATAAATATTGCAGTTGAATTTGATTCTTTTTATGTGAATGCTGAAATAATTTTTCTATAACACCCATAAAATTGAATGGAACATATTTAATTATGAACACATAAGATTTTCAAAAACTATCAAGTTAGGAAATTTTTTTTCTTTTTTCTTTAAATTTTTTGTTTTTTTATATCTAAAAATTTACAATGTATGCATATTTGTTAAAGATACAGTTACTCTTTCTGTTTGACTTCAAAAACAATGACCATTTATATATGGATAGTGCTTCACATTTCACAAAACAATTTAACATCGGTGGAACTGACAATGCTCGAAAAGGAAACTAATGTTCAATGAACGTGTGTAATATAACTATAGTCTAAAGTTAAGAAAGGCATTTCTGTGACTCAGAACTAAGTCTTCAATTTTAACTCCTGTATTAATCTTGTATCCTACACTACCTCTGAAATAGCATTGCAATTGATAATTTTTTTAAAAAAAAATAAAATTTGCCTTCCCTAAAAGTATATACATTGGCTAGTGTAATTTACAGGGTTTCTGAACATTAGCTAAGACAATATTTGCCTTTATCTATTATTCTTATAATAATTATCATTGGCTGAGCATGGTGGCTTACACCTATAATCACATCACTTTGGGAATCTGAAGCAAGAGGGTTGCTTGAGCCCAGGAGCTTGAGATCAACATAGTAAGAACTTGTCTCTAAAAAAAAAAAAAAAAAAAAAAAAAATTAGCCAGGTATGTGTGTGTGTGGCTGTAGTCCCAGCTAGTAGGGAGGCTGAGAAGGAAGGATTGCCTAAGCCCGGGAGGTTGAGGCTGTGGTGAGCCGTGATCGTGCTATGCCCTCCAGCCTGGGCAACAAAGTGAAACTCCAATTCAAAAAAAAAGAAATAATACGTGTGTGTGTGTGTGTGTGTGTGTGTGTGTGTGTGTGTGTGTATTTATGTATTTATATAATATTATATATAATATAAAGATTATATTGTATTTGAATAGGACTTTAGGGTTTATAAATTGCTGTTATGTAAGCTGGCTCATTTCGCTATAAGCAAATGTATGGTTTAGTCATTTGCTACATGACCTCATCCTAAACAAATTCACATTGGAAATTTCCCATCCTGTTGCCTATTCAGAGCTAAAGGTTGCAAGGGAGTCTGTGATAACAGTCTTTGGAAATTCAAACAAGTGTGAGGAGATGATGTGTGTATTCAGCAACAGTCCCCACACCAAATCATTTGATTCTGACCTCCAAAATGTTTCAAAGTGTCTTTATAAATTCAAGTGTTATTCACTCACCAAATCCAAATGTTTTTAATTAGCAGACAGATTTTTTTTTCTTTTTATTAAGGTGAAATTCACATAACATGAAATTGACCATTTTAAGGTGACTACCTCAATGGTACTTTGTACATTCATAATGTTGTACAGCAAAACACGATCTAGTTGTAAGACATGCTATTTTTCTAGTTTCTGCTGTATTCTGCTCACTGTGCTGAACACAAATGAAAGGCTAAAGAGACACCATTTCTGAGTTCAAGAAACTCCCAGACTTGTGAAGAAGACAGAGCTTGACAGGGCAATTTCCAGTGCTCTGTGCTGGTGCCAGGACAGAGAATACAGAACCCTGGTGGATCTGATGGGAAAGGTGTTCTAGGGATGAGTAAAAGTGTTGCTAAAAATGAAGACCATCACATCTGCTTGGATCTTTGAAAACTAAAAAGGAATTATCCATTCCAAGGAGGGGAAGAAAAACATTTTCCAGGACAAAGAGAATGTGAAGATGAAGCTATGAAAGCTTGGAACAATGTTGTATAGAGAACATCATCAGATAATTCACTCAAGCTAGGAGGGAATATTCAAAAGGCATGAAGAAAAAGTCCAAGGAGATGGGACCAATATGTGGGCAGAAGCAAACTATGAAACACACTAAAAAGCATGCTTCTGAGGATCCAGTAAACTTTATTTGGCACGCAGTGAGTAACATCTGCTCTGGTCAGATATTTTTGAACATAGATCACCTGGTTGCAGTGTGGGTCATCCTTTGAAGGAGAGCAAGAGTGGAGACAAGGGTGGCAACAAGGATAGCAACTGCAGTAGTTATTGATATTCTCAGTGGCCAAGGGCAGTGGCAGAAGCAGGAAGAGAACATTTAAGAAATATTTGGGGAGCAACATGTGTAGAACATGGAAGTTAACTAGATAAGATTGCTGAAGCCGGGCTTGGTGGCTCAGCCTGTAATCCCGCGCCTTGGGAGGCTGAGGTGAGTGGATTGACTGAGCCTGCGGGTTCGAGACCCGCCTGGGCAACTTGGTGAGACCTCATCTCTACAATAAATAAATAAATAAAAATTAGCCAGGCGTGATAACACGCGCTTGTAGTTCCAGCTACTTGGAAGGCTGAGGCAGAAGGATCGTCAGAGCCCAGCAGGTGGAGGTTGCGGTGGTCGGGAGCAGCCACTGCACTCCAGTCTGGGCGACGGAGTGAGACTTCAACTCAAAAAAAAAAAAAAGATTGCTGAGAGTAAGAGAGGCAGAAATACTACCCACATTTCTGTTTGACAGGTGAAAAGCTCAGAACATCAAATTAAATGTGAAATAAGCCTAAATGCCTATCACCCAATCAGTGGATAATGAAATACCCCATGGAATACTATTCAGTCATAAAAAAACTGAAATAATGTATTTTGCAGCAGTTTGGAGTGAACTGCAGATCATTATTCTAAGTGAAATAATGCAGAAATGGAAAATCAAATACTGCATGTTGTCACTTATAAGTGGGAGCTAAGCTATGGGTCTAAGAAACATGAAATGTACACTGAAGACTCAGAAAGGGAAGAGTTGGTAATGGAAGGAGGGATGAAAAATCACCTATCGAGTACAGTGTGTACCTATCAGATAAAAAGGGTGTGACAGTCATACTTAAAGCTTAGACCTCTTCACTGCTCTTCAATACATCCATGTAATTTAAAACCACTTTTGCCCCTAAAGCTATTGAAATAAAAATTAATAATAAAGAATTAAGTTCAAATTGGATACATTAATTTGTTGAGTTTACAATGAATTCTGTTCTAGATATGTTGTATTTGCAATACCTGTGAGCTGACTTGGTGGAATAATCCTGGAATTTGAGATAGAGATGGAGCCAGAGTTATACAGTTAGCACAGAGTATATAGGGTGTGGTTAAACTCAATCTCAGACATGGATGAGATAGTATCAGGAGATTATATAGACTAAGTAACTGGGTAAAAAATAAAAACAACATCACATCATAAAGATACAAAATAAGAATTAAAAGTGAGCATTTAGCAATTAGTGTGCAAATTGTTAGCTCTATGAAAATAGTTTCACATTTAAAGTGCCAAGAGCTGAGACATGGATTTTATGTAAAGAAGTAGAGACAAGCTATAATCTGATTATCTTGGTGACCATGAATGAAACAAGATAAATAGTGGAAACAGAAAGCCATTGTGGCAACTGCCGTAGTGAGGGCTATGGGTTATCTAGGACAGTCTTAACATAAGAGTTTCAATATTAATGGTCATGCAAATTAATAGAAAAATATATTCAAAATTACTGTAAAATTTTGTGTGTAATTGAATGATATTGATGGAATTTTCTTTAAAAAAAGCCACGTAAACCGGAAACAACAGAATCCTGGCTATAGAATTTTGTCACCGGTACATACATTTATATATATTTTTATTCTGACTGGGGTCAGGTGGAATTTTGTTGTGTGTGTGTGTGTGTGTGTGTGTGAATTTATATTTTATTTTAAAGATGTGTGGCACAATTCAAGATTAGGTAAACAAGTGAAAATTGTACAGGTAAAGTTTGGGCCTCCCATTGGTCCCCATTTTGCCTGGCTTGCGATCAGGTACCCTTACTGATGTTGTGTCTCTACTCTTACAACCCCAGCCGTATCCTGCTACTGCCAATCTCTTTCTTATTGTATTATGGTAAATGTTCAGGGTCTGCTTATGAGTGAAGAATATGGGGTACTCTGTTCTTTGTTTTTGTGACATATCCTGAATATTCTAGATGCCAAATCCATCCAAGTTTCTGTGAAGTCCATATGTTTGTCCTCTTTTCTAGTTGCATAATATTCCATCATCTATATATGCCACATTATCTTTATCCAGTCCTGTTTCAATGGGCAGAATGGTTGATTCCATGTTTCTGTTATTGTTGACAGCGCTGCAGTTCTGTGCACAGATTTTGATTGAGTATGGGATGTCTGTGATAATGTAGTAACTGAAATTTTATCAATGTCCAAGCACATTTATTAATAAGTCAAGTAGTTCTATATCATTATTAATTTTTAATTTTTTAATAAAGTAATAATAAGTCATGGACCCCTTCAGGTGGATAGTAATAATGTCTCACCGTTAACCTTTTCATTTCTGATTGCCTGAGTAGTTGGAAGACCAAGTCATAGAAGACTAAATAAAATGCAAGCATGTAAACCATATCTTAATAGATTGCTATATTTATCATATTCATCCTGTATAATTCAAATGACTTCTCCACAGGTATGGCTAGACCATTTGTTACTCTTTGTGTCATTGCCAAAGACAAGGAGCTGCTGCTGGGTTTAATCACTCTTTGATATGTTCAGCCAGTTTTCAGCTGGAAGCGTGTGTTTTCTGAATCTAATCATCATTATGCCAAGAGCCAGTGTGATAGGTGTTTGATCTTCAGCAGAGTTTTTAGGAAAAAATGGATCAAAATCAATTTTCTTAATGTAATTGATATACTGACTACCCAGCAAGTCATAAGTTTTACAACATGAAGTAGTTACTAACTTCTTAACATATCATACTTTACCTTAATTAGTTCAAAGTGATGACTCTTACATTGTGAGAAGAACAAAGAATGCAAAAGAAATTCCCAACAAACCCCCAACAAGTCAGAATCATTATCAATGTAATTGCTGCTTTATATAACTTGTTTTCAACTTAAATATCTGGAAATTTGCTGTGGTGGTATTGTTAAATTCTGTATCATTATTAATTTTTAATTTTTTAATAACGTACAATTTAAATAAATTTACTCCTTAAAATGTCTGTCACTTTATAACAGCAAAAAGGTTCTTCCTCTAAACTGAATGTACTAAAAAACGTTTAAAGACATTATTAGACTAGAAAAGTGTTAGCACTACCCAAAAGGAGGGTTCATGGGTGGGAATATGTATGTAGCAATATTTATCTGTGATTTTACTAACTTAAATCCTGAGAAGGAGAATTCTATGGTAACAGGGGACATTCATATCAGGACTCATTTTTATAAGGCTGTGAGAAAGAGCCAGTAGAAAAAAAGAGCAGCTGAAGATCCTCAAGGAGGAAGAAATGATTGATAAATCAAGGTCTGAAGCAATCTGAGTGAAATGAGTCAAGAGCATTAATGAGGGATTTGGCTTTGATTCTGAGTAGAGGCACCATGCATTTTGTGAGATTACAAGGAAGGCAGGTGATAAGACTGACTTATCTTTCTCACATACAGTTTTTGAGCTGAGGGCTGCCTTCTTTGAGTCTCCTTGGGGAGATGGCCTGAGGACAAAGGCTGAGGGAGCTGGGGGGTCTAGGGTTAGCTAGGAGGGTGGTGCAGCTCTGGTTGGCCCTGAGAAGGACCTGACCTGCACAGACTGCCACCAGAGTTAAGCACCTGCCTCAGGTAACAATCTACTCATTTGTTACCACACAAGGACTTGTTGCTGTACCTTTTCCCCTAGCATTGCAAGGAAACCCAGGCTCCCCACTGGAATATACTAAGTAATCTTAAATTGTGGTAACATGGCTTTATTTTCTTTAATGCTACAATAAATTAATCATTTGGAATGATACATTTCATTATTCAAAAAGAAGGTAACCAGAAGTTTATAAACTTGATTCTCAAATATAAGGTGTGTTGGATAAATTTCTGGAAATTCCAGGGAGAGGGAAAGGGATTTAGGGTGGGAAAGAAATAGTTTAAATGCTCAAGACAGGATTCAAATGGGGTTGGGGTAGTTAAGGAAATCAGGGGACTCAAGATACAAGGAATTCTATGGAGGCATATGAGGCTGTGGGAGTTTGGGGGCAAAAAACGTCAAGGCTGAATTTGAGACTAAGGGCAGTTTATTAGTGCCCCAACTCTCACGAATAAAAGGTTTCCACATGCACACTAAGTCCATGGCAGGGTATGGACAATGGAATGATCAGAGTTAAGGATCTAGGAGGCTATGGAAGATGGGGGTCAAAATAGAGTATCTCTACCAGAATGTGGGATTCACCCAGGTAGATGGAAAGGTTGAAAAGAGAGGGAAGTGTAAGCCAGGTGCCAGAGATTCAGTTCATAGTAGATATGCCTTAGAAGGAGTTATATATAATCCCCTTCACAGTCAGCAGGAGGCACCACACAGACAGGAAGGTTTCCTCACATCAGTGAAGATGTGGAGAGGTCTGGTCAGCCCAGCTGTTCTTTCCTCCCACCACATTCTGCAGGAGCAGTCAGTTTAGAACCTTCCAGAAGTTTCTGTACTTGATTATGCCCCTCGCCGAATGTGTTTTGGAGCACGATGGGCTTTGTGGAAGTGCTAAAACTCTCAGTGATCGAGCCTTCCCTCGACCCTTTGGAAGACTAGACTGATAGCTGACCTGCAGTTGTTCATTTGGTTCCATTGTTTGAGACAGCATAACTAACATCCCCGTCACATCCCACAACAAATGGTGCTTACCAGTCTTCTAAGATTTTGGTTCAATTTTCACAGAAAATCCATTTCAGAATTCAGAGAAGGTCTTTGAATATATTCTGAGATCGCACAGCTCACTGACCATAAGGGAGTGTACGGCAGATGGCAAAACGTATCACTGGGCCGCTGTGCTCAAGTCTGGAGAGAAGCTCTCTTCTCAGCATTGCCCATACTCTCATGGTGCTTTGGTTTATCTCATTCTGATATTAATTTCACTTTGTTTCAACAGTTTCTCTTTTTCTTTCAACATTTTTTCCTATCTCTTTCTACTTCATATTGAGACACCTTTTTTACCCCTCACCTGTTCCCCACCCACTCCCAACATTCAAATGCTCTATGATGGTCACTTGTCTTTTTCACTTTTAAATTTTTTATTTTAAAATCGTGGGATACAATTCAGGGTCAGGTATACAAATATTCATTGTGCAGGTACCCTTGTTGATGAGATGTGCCCACTCCTTCCCCAGGCAGTTTCCCAATACTGCCAATCCCACCTCTTGTCACCCCCCCACACAGACCTCCGCAGTTTCTCACTACTGTCAATCCTTTTCCCACAGTATTATGATAGTTGTTCAAGGTCCACTTATGAGTGAAAACATGTGATACTCAGTTCTTTGTTTCTGTGAAAGATCACTCAGTATTACAGACTCTAAGTCCATCCAGGTTGCTGCGAAGTTCATTATTTTGTTCTTTATGGCTGTGTAATATTCCACTGTGTATAAGTACCACATTTTTTTATCCAGTCCTCTTTTGATGGGCAGCACGGTTGGTTTCATGTTCTTGCTATTGTGAACAATGCTGTCATAAACATATGTGTGCAGATATCCTTTTTATAGAGTGATTTGAGTTCCTCCGGGTATATTCTCAGTAGGGGGATTGCAGGGTATGACAGTCACTTTTTTGTGTCATTTATCTCAGCTATGGTCCCCAGCTAAGCAATCTAGCAATCATCTAGGTCAGGAGTGTCCAATCTTTTGGCTTCCTTAGGCTACATCAATTACCTTTTGATTTCCCTGGGCCACAATGAGTAAAGTGGAATAGTCTTGGGTCGCACATAAACTATATAATGTTGTCAGTGTATATGCATAATAAGACTTCTTTTAAAAATATTTTCATTATTAAGTTTAGAAAAGTGAGAACAGTATAAAACAAGTGGAAAATGTGACCTTGTTTTTGTAAAACTAATCTATCAACGTCTGGTTTGATGGTAGAGGTCACAATAGTTAGTGAGATCTCAAGATGCTCATCAGAGAAGTTTGTTTAAATTTTGCTCTGTGTGTGCTTCATAATGGAAAACAGCTACTCACAAATGTATGTGATAGCAAAAAGCAATGTCATGAATAAGACATGATTGTGAACTTCAAAAATGGAACTACACATGGGGTTATGAAGAAAATAAACATTAAAAAGCACATGATGCTAAAAGATTTTGTGGGGTTGCAATACTAGCTGTCCTGGGCCACATGTGACCAGAAAGGTATGTGTTGGACAAGCCTGACTAGGTTCTCTTGTGAAGGTGGTGTTCAGATTTGATGGAAACCCCATCATCACTTCTGCTCTGAGTAAGAGAAATGATCCTAGGTAAACTGGTGAGCCTGATTCATTCAGCTGAAAGAATTTAAGGGAAGAGCTGAGGTTTCCCTAAAGAAGAAGACATTCTGTCTAGGGATAGCAGCTTCTGCAACCATCCAAGGGTTAGCAGTTCGCACTGCCTGACTAATAACCTGGTCTATGGATTTCTGACTTGCCTAGCCAACTTCCAAGCATGGAACTAATTCCTTGCAATAAATCTCTTAATGCATATGTCCTACTGGTTTTGCTTCTCTGATTAAATCCTAACTGATTTATACTCCTTTTTTATTTACCCTCTCCATGATATGGGAAGCCAAATAAGACTCTACCTTATACTAGTAGGCCAGGTTGCCAAAGTGAATTTATCATCTACAAAACCAGCATATGAGAGCTTGCCTTCAAGGCTTGCTGAGAGGACTAAATGGTGTGTTGCACATGTATTTCATGCCAAAAGGAGAAATCTCAGTCAATTAGTTCCACTTTTTTCCTCTACCCTGTTTTCTTCTTCTGTTATTTACATTATTCCTCTCCTAGTAACATCCTTTACAATTTGTATTTGCATAAAAACCTTGCTTACTTACATCTTCAGTGTCTGTAACTAATAAAGTATCTTTTCAATGGCGTGGGACCACGAACACTTAAAATTACTGAAGTCATCAAAATTTTTAACTAGATCTCTGCATTTTCCAGGTTTTAATTCAATATGTGAAAGTTAAGAGGTTTCTTTCCCTCTTAATAAAGAATTCATAGTGTAAATAAATAGGCAGTACACTGCGGATCAATATGTGAAAAGTAGTCACTGTATATGCTTGAAATGCTCAAAGTTTTCAAAGATTCCCTTAAGTGCTAATCCAAGCATTCATGTCTTATTATATTTCTGTTCTTGCTTTTCTCAGAATAATAAATTTTTGATAATAAAAATTATGTATATAATTATATATTTACATAAGTATTATATATATATACACACACACACACACACACACACACATTTCTTTTCATAGGGTGTCCTTTTCTTCCTCAAGTTCACCTGTGACGTCTTTCCACTAGTCATCAGTTTGAGTACTTAACAGCTAGATGTTCTCTTTAAAATGTTTCAGGAGCTGGTTGTCTAATCCCAAATGATCTGTCCACTGGATCATCATATAACATAACCCAAAAATTTAATTATAGCTTACATGAGAATTTCAGTAGGAAACCAAAAATAGAGAAAACACATACTTAAAGTATCATAATGCTTCATCTGTCAATGGGAAAAAAGTGTTTTATGGAACTCACTTTCTCTAAAGAAAAATAACCCTGCTATTTTCTAACATGTAAAGCATAGTGTACATCAGGAGTTCTCCAAAATCACTGCACATGGAGCCACAGTCAGGTTGGAAACATCTGACCCTCAGTTTGCATCGCTCATGAATCACATTGACATACCTGAGGGTGGTGTCTAAAAGACATTATTTCTTTTTTTTTTTTTTTTACTTAAAATTTTTTTTATTATAAAGATGTGGGGTACAATTCAGGGTTAGGTATACAAACGTTGATTATGCGGGTACCCTTGTTGATGAGGTATGTCCCTCCCTCCCTTAGCAGTTTCCCTCAACTGCCAATCCCTTCGTGCCTTCCCTGACAGTTTCCCACTACTGCCAATCCCTTTCATATAGTATTATAATTGTTCAAGCTCTGCTTATGAGTGAGAACATATGGTACTCTGTTTTTTGTTTCTGTGATAGATCACTGAGTATGATTGGCTCTAAACCCATCCAAGTTGCTGCAAAGTCCATATGTGTGTCCTTCTTTATTGCTGCATAATATTCCAATGTGTATATGTACCACATTTTTTATCCAGTCCGGCATTGATGGACAACATGGTTGGTTCCATGTTTTTGCTATTGTGAATAGAGCTGCAACAAACATACGTGTGCAGGTATTTTTTGTAGAATGATTTAAGTTTCTCCGGGTATATTCCCAATAGGAGAATTGCTGGGTCATATGGAAGGTCAATTTCTAGTTCTTTCAGAAATCGCCACACCATCTTCCAAAGAGGTTGCACTAGTTTGCATTTCCACCAGCAGTGTAAAGTGTTCCTTTTTTCTGCAACCTCTCCATCTGTTGCTGTTTATTTTAGTAATGATAGCCATTCTTACTAGGGTTAGGTGGTATCTCAATGTGGTCTTGATTTGCATTTCTCTGATGATGAGTGAAGCTGAGCACTTTTTCAAGTGACTGGTGGATGCCCGTATATCTTTTTTTTTGAGAAGTGTCTATTCATGTCTTTTGCCCACTTTTTAATGGGGCTGTTTGCCTTTTTCTTTTTGGTGCATTTGTGTTCCTTGTAGATCCTAGATGTTAGGCCTTTGTCAGATATACAGTTGGAAAATATATTTTCCCATTCTGTGGTCTGTCTCCCTGCTCTCTTGATGGTTTCTTTTGCTTTGCAGAAGTTTGTTAGTTTTATGAGGTCCCACTTGTCCGTCTAATTTCTTAAGGTACAGGCATTCAGAGTTCTGAATAGGATTTGGTTGCCAATTACAATTTCCTTAAGGGTGTCTCGTGTGTTTTCAGAGATTCTTATAGTTTGAGGTTTTACATCTTTGATCCATTTAGAGTTAATTTTTGTGTATGGTGATAGGTAGGGGTCCTGTTTCAATCTTCTGCATGTGGTCAGCCAGTTTTCCCAGCACGATTTACTAACTAGGTTCTCCTCTCCCCAGCGGTTGATGTTGGAGGCTTTGTAAAAGATGAGTTGGTTGAGAAATCGAGGTTTTGCTTCCAGAATCTCTATCCTGTTCCATTGGTCTATGTGCCTGTTCTTGTACCATTATCAGGCTGTTTTGATTACTGTAGCCTTATAGTAAAGTTTGAAGTCTGGAAGTGTGATACCTCCTGCTTTGTTTCCTTTGCTAGGTATTATTTTGGCTATTCATGATTGTTTATGTTTCCATATGAATTTCTGTATTGTCATTTCCAGGTCTGAGAAGAATGATGTTGGTAACTTAATGGGTATTGCGTTGACTCTGTAGATTGCCTTTGGTAGGATGGACATTTTAACAATGTTGGTTCTTCCTATCCATGAACATAGAATATTTTTCCATTTGTTTCTGTCTTCTTGGATTTCTTTGAGCAGTGTTTAGTTCTTGGTGAAAAAGTCTTTCACGTCTCTGGTTAGGTTGTGAATGGGAATGTGCTTTTAATTTGAGTCCCTGTCTGCTTATTGCTGGTGTATAGGAATGCACCTGTCTTTTGCACATTTATTTTGTACCCTTTATCAGTGCAAGCAGGTTTTTGACATATTCTTTTGGATTAAGAAAGCATATTTTTAAGTGCTGCACAGAGAACAGACAAGAACGGCTATGAAGATAGTTTTCACGTAGTTCTCACCAAAAGTCTTTTCAAAACTCAAATCATTTCAAATAATGTTTTCTAAGAATACTAGTTATTATTAGAATTTTATATTCTAAGCTATTTTACCCCACTCCTTAATTTGTCAACACCTCATAGCAGAAAATATTTTTAATTAAATTGTTTTTAATTTTAAATCTACATATATATATATATAATTGCCTGCAGTTTCAGCTCAAATATATGAAAAGCTTAGAGGTTATGAATCCTGTCCTTACAAAAATAACAATTAAAATTAAATGAAAATAAACAAATTTTGTTCGATCCATTAGCAAAACAAGTTGTCAGGGAAAGCTGCCATCCACAAATCTGGAAAGACAGGTAAAATTCAGAGTCATGGAAGAGATCTAACATAATTGAGAAGATGGATTATATTAAGATTAAAATGTTCTGTTCTACGGAAGACACTGACAATATAATCTAAAGAAAAACAAGAGTCTGGAAGAAATCACTTGAAAAACACATATATGTAAAGATACGTGTCAAAAAGATATATTAACTCACAAAACTCAACAATACAAAATCAAATGAGACAATTAGAAATGGGAAAAAGATCTCATCACATGTCTCAACAAAAAAGATATACAAATATCATACAGGCATGTGAAAAGGTGCTTAACATCATTTTTCATTGAGGAATTATAAGTGAAAACAACAGTGAGATATTGTTACATATCTATAAAAAATGGCAACATTCTAAAAACCTAACAATGTCTTCTGCTGGTGAGCATAAAAAGTAGCAAAAACTCTTACTTATTGCTGGTAAAAATACAAAATTGGTACAGTCATTTTTAAAGACATTTCTGCAATTTCTTATCAGACTTAGCATAGTCTTTACAAAATATCCAACAATGGTGCTCCTAGCTTTTATGCATATGATTTAAGAACTTATGTTCATGCAAAAACTTCACATGTATTTTATAACAGTGTTATTCATAATATCCCAAAATTGAAGCAACCAAGATGTCTCTCAATAGGTGAGTGGTTTAGAAAAAACTGTGTTACATCCATATATCATGTGAATCAGAAATAAATAAAAATGAGCTATCAAGCTACAAAAAGAAATGAATCTCAAATGTGTAATTCTAAGCAAAAAAAAGACAGTCTAAAAAAGTTGTACTTTATGACTCCAAATATATGACATCTGAGGAAACAAACTCTACAGTTGGTAAACAGATCATAGGTGACAGGAATTTAGGGCAGAGAGAGAGCAGGCTAGATTGAATATGAAGCTCAAGATTGTTAAGATTTAAAACCGTTTGCATGATATTGCAATGGTATATATACCAGAGTTATGTTTTTCACAACCCATAGAATATTATAGCACAAAAAGTAAACTTCAATGTATGTGCATTTTAAAAAATATATTTAGGAATTCAGAGATCCTAGTTTGGAACACAGAATTTGACACAAGAATTTAATTGTATTAAAATGCATGAAACAAGTTCACTGCAGGGTTGGGGGAGATAGTGTTAATCTATGTAACCTTAAAAATAAATGGTGTATGTACCTAATCACTAAAGTTTAGCTGACAAATTTGTTTTCTATGTTGGTAGAGATTGTCATTTCTGAAACTAATACATGCATATTGCAATTGAACAATTAAGTAAATGAGTAGTGGCTGTTGGGAGTCATGTTTCTCACTGTATCAATGGGAGGTTACAAATAAGCAAGAGGATAAGGCTGCATTTGTACTTGTGGTGATAGAGACATCAGTCTGAACTTATATAGAGATATAATTTTCATATAGAAATATTTATAAATTTATAAATATTTATAAATATGTACACGTCGATTGCAATGGCCTAGAGACAATGGCATTCCACTAGCAATGAGCACACCTAGCCCCAAGATCTAATACCATTCTCCAACAAAATAAAGCCGGGGCCTAGACATCTTGTAGTGACAGAAAATAAGGACGTCCACAGCCACCAACCCCTTCACTCCACCTCCACACTGATGCAGTATGTCAAGAGATACAGGAATCC
Source organism: Tarsius wallacei (assembly GCA_963574415.1). Classification (NCBI taxonomy): domain Eukaryota; kingdom Metazoa; phylum Chordata; class Mammalia; order Primates; family Tarsiidae; genus Tarsius; species Tarsius wallacei. The sequence continues at coordinate 51,896 of CAUYQG010132889.1, forward strand.
CCCAAAAATGTTTCCAGGGGCTAAAGTTGTAACACTTTGAGCAAGAAAACAAAATAGCATCAGGTTATAACCCAAAGTAAAAAATAAAAATAGTTGTCTATACTGATATAAATAAATTATTGAATAAAAAATTAATATGTGAGAATAGACAAATCTCTGGTACAGAAAAATTTCAGATAATAGATGTGGACACTTACCTGATCCTTAAAAAGAAATTGAGAAACAAATACAACAAAAATCTCAATTTCAGAGTTATTCTTGTAAAAACCAAGTATTAAGTTGTCTTCAGGATAGGAAATAGAGTGTTGAGTTATTTCTGAAATGTATCGTGTTTTTCTTCCACCCACTGCCACCCCCAAACCCCCCCACTGACAACTGTAGATTTGCATGGATAAGTTTTTTTTTTAAATCTTTCTGGGAAGTTTGTCCTTGGTCTGAAATGCCCTTATAATTAGATAGAAAATGTGTAAAATTTAACATCCCTTCTGAAGTAAATTGAGATGCCAGTTTTTTTTTTATGGAGAGACCCAAATTAGAATTTATTTTCTCTACCTTCTCTTGCTCTTGAATTAATTGGAGTGTTGGCTGCATGTATCTCTTTTTTCCTCATCTTTTCATCACTAGTTTTATTCTTTGTTAAACAAGATCTCAGAATAATTAGAAGCCTGTTTTATTTCCATCATGCCAATCCAGGCATTTGGCAAAAGTGACAGAATTGGGCTCAGAAAGATCTTCTTTCTGATTCTGTTTCAGATTTTAAGACTGAAATGACTCCACAATGTCCTTTGGGAATACTTATTTTTTCTTACTATCTTTGATATTCTCAAGGGATTCCATAATCTAAACATCAGCATATTAACCTAAGATTGAATTATATAAGAATATAAACTCCACAGTGACAAACTTCTAACATGTACAACTGTAAACCATGTTTCCCAAACAGTTCAAACAAATATAGTTTCACCACAGTAAAAGTCACATTTTAAAACAATCCAGTCCTAAAGATCAAAACGTATGCTGAATATACATATCTTGTACTTTAGTTCACCTAAGCTAAGTCTCATTTCTCTATTTATTGTTCAACAGTAACAAATTCCTACCTGTTCTCTGTGGATCTGCTCTCTTTCTTTGTGGGTTCATCTAGTTCTCTGTCTTCACACACCTTTCAGGATTATTCCAAACAACTTGAACAATTTGTTACTCTAGCCCTGTGTTTTCCAAGCCTGTAAGTCTAGTCATTTGATTAAAGGATAAGCATCATGGTGCCTTTGTTAATCAATTAAAAAAAAAGTCTGAGTATTTGGTGGTATCCTTACTGAGTATCTCTGTGGTCCTAGCAAAGTCGCTAAGACCTCTGGGTCCTCAGTTTATTATCAATAAAATAAAAAAATTGGATTTAGTGATCATTAAAATTCTTTCTTGCTCCATATTTTTATAACTCCATTTTAAATTTTACTGCAAAATAAATTTTGTAAATTAAAATTTTTTCTTTGATTGCTTCTTTAAAATCAAGAAAGTTACAAAAAACAACCATTTTTTTGGTAATCAACAATGATTCCTTCTACAAATCTGTAAGACTGTGTTCTTTCTGAAGTAAACTTACTTTGACTTTCTTGATTTATTTCCTGAGAAGGAGAGAGTATGGAGTTTATTAAAAGTTTTCCTAAAATGATAATTTCCCTTAGGACATATTTCTCCCTCTTTTCTCATATTTTTTTTACAAGAAAAAATTTTTATTTGCTTTGCATGTCCAATTTAGACTATGTATTTTGCATATTTCTGAGTCTGACCATTATGTCTATTCTCATCAATGATTTAAAACATCAGGCTAGAGTTTATATATCCATGCACATTTAAAAAAATTTAGTTTTACTTTTGACTGCACAAAATACAAGAAATCTGCATTGTTTGAAGAAATAAATTGATTTCACAAGGCTCTACTGATTTGATAAACAAAATTATTAACTAATAATAATAAATATCCTCAAATTGGAGAATTCTAGGCCATGTGCTTCAAAATATGTTTTATAAGAAATGATTGTGGAGCTATCACACACCAAAGGAGTCTATGGAGGCAATAAATGAATGTAATGTAGTACCTTGAACTGAATCCTGAAATTCAAAAAAGATATGAGTGGAAACACTAGGGAATACTGAAAAAATTTAGAAGTAGTTAATAATAATATGTCAGTGTTACTTGTTTTATTACCATGTTACTTGGTTAGTTACTATGGTTAAGTAAGATGATAACTTTTTGGGAAATTTGGTGTACAGGGCCATGGAAACTGTATTATCTGTAACATTTTTGCAAATCTAAAATTATTTGAAAATAAAAGTTTATTTTTAAAATTGCTGTATTCAGAATTGATCTTTTATAATAATCTGAATATTTTACCACAGTAAAAAGGTTATGTAGTGACTGAACCTATTTGAGTTTAAGCATTCAATCAAACTATTATAAAATTTCTCAAAATAATTTTCTCAAAAACAAAGAAAGCTGTATGTTTCAATAGAGCAGCTTTAATCTACACAAATCACTTTTTTCTAATCAGAATAAAGAACTAAAACAATAACAAAAATGTCTACCACACTCAACAATTGCAATACAGAAAATTAGTACTTTTAAGCCTTAAAAAAATCCTATACTCTTACAGAATGATTTTGTATTTATTTGAAAATTCAGATTTATGGATATTTAAATAAAACTCATTCATGAAAAGCATATTGCCACATTTTTCATTTTGCAAGTTAGTGATTAAATAAGTAAATGTACAAACCTGACAAAATTAATTCAACTGTATCAGGTTTTTAACATTATTCAAGGAAGTAGACAAACTTGTTAAAGTGAACTAAGCTAACTAAATCATTCATTTAAAAAACCAAAATAAATAGAAAAGTCTAAAAAATTAACTAAATAGTATTAATATTTTCATAACACATAATTTTAAAAATATAAATTTATTAAAAACACGTTTTAATAAGTAGTTTTTGGCAGTTTTTTACCTGCTGGAAAAGCACCAATTATTACAGTAATTGAACTATTTAAAACATTAATTATGCAATCAAATAATACTATCAATGGCTGTCATGAATGAGGCAGCTAGAGTGAGTTTCTCCTACAAAGAGAAGAATGGATGTAGCAGCATGTCCCACATATTTCCAAAGGAAAGAGAATAACCATTTAAAGCAAAGATGAAGAAAAAAATCCACTGACCTGAACTGGAACTGTCTGAACTCTCTCCTGCACCACACAGTCCACCAGAGTCTCTGGACACAATGGGGAAGGTGAGTGGTGGGAATTCAGGAGTTCTGGCTTCTGCCATGAACTTGCAGGGCTCCCTGAGCCTTATGGAATCCCAGGTCCTCATGAAATAATGCCTTCCCTACAGTTGTGCTCTGCCATTAAGTGGTGCAGGAAAAAAAACCTTGAACAGCAGCAACCACTATTTCCCAAGAACTCAATCCTTGCAGTGCAGAGCAGCTACTTACTAGCCAGCCTAGGAAGGACCAGGTCCCAAGGGCAAACTTTTCAGCTGCAGACAGCTCCTGGCTGGGCAGTTTGCCTGAGATCACCTGATGCCCTGAGACTGACTGCACCTTGACATTCAGATCACAGATTGCCTGAGGCCAAAGTGGAAACTGGGTGGGACACTGTCATAGCAGCTTCTCACTCTCCCTGCAAATTCTTCTGTGTCTGCTCGGCACAACAGCATTACCACAGTGGCCTTGTCTCCCTCCTAATCCCTACTGGGACAGCTGAGAGTGCATACTTATGGGTGCCACACTTTCCCTTGAACTACCCCAAAAGTCTCAAAATAGACAGAAATGGGAAATTCCCAGAGCCCTACCCTCAGCTTAGTCTGGCTGGGTACTTCCTCAGGGCAATACTTGCCATGGAGAAACCCTACAACTACCATTGTAGCTAGATTTCTTCCACAGGTGCCTCCTCCTGGCCAGAGGTCAACAGTACAGCCAACAACATCTAAAACAATACTTCAGTTTTGGAATACCAGATCCCAAGCCCAAACACTCTCCAAGCCCACTCCTGTAGCTCATGGTGCTGTGAGTCAGTGCAGGTACACAGCAGAAGGCTGTCACATCTGGTAATTGAGAAACTCACCACACCAAGTCTATATATGACTAGTAGAACCCTTCAGTGCCTATGTCAGCCTACTGCCAATTTCGAATAAGAAGAAATCATCTACCCAAATGATAAGGAAACAGAAAAATAATTTTGACAATATGATAAAACAGAATTCTCCAACACCTCCAAAGAGCCACAGCCAATCTGTAACAAGGAATCTTAACCAAAATGAAATTGTTGAAATACAGGACATACAATTCAAAAAGTTGATGATAAAATTAGTCAGTAAACTTCAGGGGAAAGTTAAATACCAACATAAAGAAATTTTAAAAGTGATTAAGGACACTTAAAAAGTGATGAAAAAGTCCTCAAAGATATACACATCTTCTTTTTAAAAAGCTGAAATACTGGAAATGAAAGAAACATTAAAGAAAGTACAAAATTCAGTGGAAAGTTTTAACAGTAGACTAGAACAAACAGAAGAAAGGATCTCGGAACTTGAAGACAAGACTTTTTAATTAACCCAGAGAACTATAATTAAAAAAAAAAGATTCAATAAAATGTAACAAAATCTCCAAGAAATATGAGATTATGTAAAAGTGTCCAAACCTAAGAATTCTGGATATTCCTGAGGAAAAAGAGAAAGCAACAGATTTGGAAAACCTAATTGAGGGAATAATGGATGAAAGCTTTCTTGGCCTTACCAGAGATTAAGCATTCAGATACAAGAAGCCCAAAGAAGATCCCTACAACCCTACAACCACCATTACAACAAGGTCATCCCCAAGGCATATAATCATCTGGCTATGCAAAGTTAATATGAGGAAAGAATTTTAAGAGAAGTGAGACAAAAACATTAAATAACTTATAAAGGTAAACTTATCAGACAAACAGCATACTTCTCAGAAGAACTCCTACAAGGCAGAAGGGTTGGGGTCCTTCTTCAATCTCTCAAATGTCAGTCAATGATTTTGTATCCCGTAAAACTAAATTTCATAATGAAGGGGAAATGAAGCTCCTTGCAGACAAGCAAACACTGAAGGAATTTGCCATTACTAGACTGCCTCCACAAGAAATATTCAAAGGAATCTAAATACTGAAACAAATGGTCAAAATACACCAGTAGAAAAAATGCTGGAAATTATAAAGCTCACAAGCTTTATGGAACACCAACACAGCAGAGACATTAAATTTAAAAAGCAACCAAATAAAAACTAGTATGATAAATAGAATAGTCCCTTACATATCATTATTAATTCTGAATGTAATGGTCTCAATGTACCACAAAAGGATATGCAGATTAACAGGATGAATTAAAAGAGAAAAACACAACCAAACTATCTGGTGTCTTTAAGAGACCCATTTAACCTAAAAAGACTTCTATAGAATCAAGGTAAAAGGGTGGGAAAAATGTTGCATACAAATGGAAACCAAAATGACCAGTAGTACCCATTCTCATATCAGATAAAACAGACTTGAAATTAACTACAGTAAAAAAAGAAAAAGATAGCTATTATATAATGATAAAGGGATCCATCCAATGAGATGACATAACAATTTAAATATATATGCATCCAGAGATCCAGCTTTATAAAACAAATTCTAGTAAAAGAACAAATTCTTTTTTTAAAAAGAAGCAGAGAGCAAATACAATAATAGTAGGAGATTTCAACACTTCACTGACAGAAATAGATAGACCATCAAGGCAGAAAATTAACAACAAAAATTTGAAGTTAAACAGAACTCTAGAAGAAATGGAACTAACAGACATCTACAGAACATTCCATCACACAACTACAGAATATACATTTTCTCATCAGCACATGGAACATTCTCCAAAATAGACCATATGGTAGGCCACAAATCATGTCTCCATAAACTGACAAAAATAGAAATCATATCAAGTACATCTCAGACTACAGTGGAATAAAACTAAAAATTAATTACAGGTAGAATTTGTGAAACCAAACAAAGATATTGAAGTCCAATTTGCTCCTGAGTGCTCCTTGGGTCAACAAGAATGAAATTTGAAAATTCCTTGAAATAAATGACAATAATGAAAGAAGCTATTAAATCTTCTGGGACCTAGCCAAAGCTGTACTCAGAAGAAAATTTATAGCACCAAAGGCCTACATTAATAAAATTAACATCATACCTCAAGAAATCAGAAAAAACATGAATAAACCAAACCCAAAGCTAGCAGAAGAAAATAAACAATGAAGATCAATGTAGAACTAAATGAAATTGAAAACAAAAACCAAAAAACATTGGCTCACAAGCAAAATTGAAGATCATTAGCTAGATTAATTAAGAAATAAAGAAAAAAGACTCAAATTAGCTCTATCAGAAATGAAAAAAGAGACATTACAATTGATTTGACAGAAATTAAAAAAATTATCCAAGACTATTATGAGTACCTCTATGCAAACAAATTAGACAATCTAGAGAAAATGGATAAATTCTTGGAAATATGCAACCCTACAACCTTGAATCACAAAGAAATAGGAACCCTGAACAGTCTAACAATGAGTAGCAAGGTTAAAACAGTAATTAGAAGACTCTCAACAAAAATTCCAGGACCTAATGGAGTCACAGCTGAATTCTACCAGACCTTGGAAGTAGAACTGGTATCATTTTACTGAAGCTATTCCAAAAGATTGAAGAGGAGGGAATCTTTGATGCCAGTATCACTCTAGTACCACAGTCAGGAAAAGACAAAATGAAAAAGAAAACCACAGATCAATATCCCTTATGAACATAGATGCAAAAATCCTCAACAAAATATTAGCAAACTTAATTCAACAATAAATAAAAATAATTTTTAAAAAATCACAACAAAGTGGATTTTATCTCAGGGTTGCAAGGGTGATGCAACATATACAAGTCAAAAATGTAATCTACTTCATAAACAGAATTAAAAACAAAAACTGTATAATCATTTCAATTAGCTCAGAAAAAAACATTTAATAAAATCCAGCATTCATGGCTATTCCGGCTCTTTTTTGGTTCCATATGAATCTTAGGATTTTTTGTTTTTTCTGTTTCTGTGAAAAATGACACTGGTAGTTTGATAGGGTTTGCATTGAATCTATAGACTACTTTGGGTAATATAATCATTTTAATAATGTTTATTCTTCCAATACATGAGCAGAGATGGTTCTCCATTTGATTGTGTCCTCTGCAATTTCTTTAATCAGTTTTGTAGTTCTCCTTGTAAACATCCTTCACTTCCTTAGTTAAATATATTCCTAGATATTTTAGCTTTTTGGCTGCCATTATAAATTGATAATTATCAGCTTGATAATTATTGGTGTATAGCAGGGCTACTGATTTTTGTATATTGATTTTGTATCCTGAAATGTTACTAAATTCATCAAGTACAGGAGTCATTTGGAGGTGTCTTTATGGTTACCTACGTATAAGATTATATCACTGGAATGCAGAGATAGTTGGATTTCTTCTTTTCCAATTTGGATACCCTTTATTTCTTTGTCTTTCCTGATTGCTTTGGTGAGCACTTCCAATACTATGTTGAATAGCAGTGGTGAAAGTGGGTATCCTTGCCTTGTTCCAGTTCTAAGGGGGAATTTGTACAATTTTTCTCTATTCAGAATGACACTGACTGTGGGTTTTGTCATATATAGCTTTTATTATTATGAGGAATGTTCCCTCTATGCCTATTTTGCTGAGAATTTTTGCCATGAATGCTGGATTTTATTAAATGTTTTTTTCTGAGCTAATTGAAATGATTAT
>CAUYQG010132894.1:0-11165 GCA_963574415.1 Tarsius wallacei
ACCCACCCCCCCCCCCCCCCACCCCCCCGCCCCCCCCGCCCCGCGGCCCCCGCGGGGGCGGGGCGCCCCCCCGCGGCGCAAGATTGCCTCCATTTGAGAACCACAACTTTAGAAAATTTGTGCAGGTCTCTACTTATTTTAAAGGTATTTTTCTCAGTTCAGTATAACTTCATTTCTATCTCTTCCTCTGGTGCTATGGGCCACCAACACCCAGCCCCAGCCTTACCTTCCCAGAGATGCTTCTTTCTTACCCTTCAATTGCCTGGGCAGCCTGGAGTGTTCCCTTATCTTTGTCCCAGAAAGAAAAGAAGATATCTGTCCTAGCACTTATTTTAACATCTTATGCTTTCTTACTTTTCTACAAGTCCCACAATGCTCAATATAGTAGCTACCACCTAATTTATCTATGTAAACTTGTATCATTTAAAATATAAAAATAAGACAAGAAATTCAGTTCCTCAGTTGCTCTAGTCACAGTTCAAGTACTCAATAGTCCTATGGGGCTGGTGGCTACCATACTGGCCAGCACATATACAAGTGGAAACCCAAAATAGTCCAGAATTTATTTATTAAAAATTGTGTATTTATTCTTACATATTTACACTTCAGTCACCTTCAAAGTACTCTCTGTTTGATGCAAAATACCTATTGAGACACTTTTTCCATTGCTCTAAAACAGTTTTTGAACTCATCAACTTTGATGCCTTTTAGTGCTTCTGCCATTTTTTGTTTTACCTCTTATACATTGGCAAAACGTTCCCCTTTGAGGACTGTTTTCATAAGGGAAATTTTTTTTTAAAAAGTTGCTTGGGGTGAGACTTGGTGAACAGGGAGGGTGGGGCATGGGGTTCATGCTGTCTTTGGTCAAAAACTGCTGAATACTCAGTGCAGTGAGAGCAGATGTGCTTGTAAATCACCCATCATGATATGGGCAAATGCACTGAAAGAACATCCAAAATAAATTCACTGAAGCTGATTGAAGCCTCTCAAAACAATACTAGCTGGTACGCTGATGCTGTTGGGTTTGTAGAACACTTACCTAGTAGGGGAAGACTGTCCCACAAGGAGCCTGCCCTCCAAAAAATAATTCAGACTTTTGGGGGTTCCCCCTCATACAGAACATTTCTACTAATGTATAAAGTTCAGACTGGGTGTGGTGGTTCACACATGTGATCCTAGCCAGCACTTTGGAAAGTTAAGGCAGAAGGGGTGCTTGATGCCAGGAGTTCAAGACCAGCCTGGGCAACATAGTAAGACCTCATCTCTACAAAAAATTAAAAAATTGGCCAGGCACAGTGCCAGCTATTCAGGAGGCTGAGAAGGGAGGATTGCTTGAGCCCAGAAGTCAAGACTATAGTGAGCCAAGATCATGCCACTGCACTCCAGCCGGGGTGACAGAGCAGTCTCAAAGTAAAATTAAAATAAATAAAATTAAATAAAGAATGCTCTCTTACACAATACTGCACTATATCATGAAGCCCTGTGTGTCAGTGTACACTCAAGTCCATGTACAATTTTTCCTAACAGGACTTCATTAGTGTTTAGAAGATGAATCAATGAATTATTTGGACATTATGTCACTTTAGCTTTTACTTTTTTAGAAATTAATTTTTCAATTCCAATTATCTAATTTTCCCAAGAAAACATCTGCAACTCACATCCTCTCCTATGGAGGCTTCTCCTTCCACCCAATGATTCTACCCTACCATTTTTTTATTACTTATTTTATTCATTCAACATTTATTTACTAAGCATCTGTTTTGTGTCAGGTACCACTCAGGGTACTGAAGCTATACCAGTCAACAAAAAAGAAAAAATATTCCTCCCACCAGAAGGAGACAATGAGTACAAACATATGCTAAACATATAGTACATCAGCCAGTGAGTGATATGTGCCATAGAAAACAACAAAGAAGTAATGGAGGAGTGGAAATGATAACCAAGGGAAGGTGACTGCAATTTTAAAATAGGTGCTCAGGGAAGTTTTACTGAAAAAAGATACAAAGATACCACTGAGCAAAGATACAAAGGAGATAAGAATACAAGCTTATGCATAACTAGGGGAAGAACATTGCAATTAGATGGTACAGCAACTTCCAAGGCCTGGAGGTAGGGGCTGGAGTTCACAGAGATGAGGAAGCAGAGAAGGAAGGTGGGATCACAGTAGTAACAGCATCATTGTACAAAGTTTTATAGGTCATTGTAGAACTCTGACTTCTATTCTGAGTTAGAGCCACTGAAAAATTACAGGTTAAGGGATGACAGAAATTTACATAACAATAAGATCACTTCAACAGCTGTACTAGAAATAAACTGAAGAGGGTTAAGAGCAGATGCAGGACATGGAGCTAGGAGCCTACTGCAATAATCTAGGTGTCTTGAACTGGGGTAGCAGTGGTGGTGGTAGTGACGGAGTAACCAATGGTCAGATTCTGTATATAATTTAGATCGAACTAGCCTATCTGAATGTGAATTATAAGTGAAAGGGAAAAATCAAGGACAACTCCAAACATCTCTTGACTTCAGCAACTGGAAGGATTGATACATCTTTGACACTCAAAAAGCAAATAACCTAGAATTCCAAGTTTGCATTGTGAATTGTCATTTTAAATTTTTGGCTCAAGACTCTAGAAGGTCTTCAAGAAGAAAACTGTAGGGAAAAAAAAGAAACATTGAGTAAGGAGGATAGCATACCGGAGATCTCCTGTGGGCTCCATCCGTTCCAATAATGAAAGGAATCATAGATCCAGTCCCTAACTGAACTGTTAAGTAGGAACTGGCAGCAGAAGCAAAGCAGTCACTCAAAGAGTCCTGATAGGAAAGTGTTTCAGGAAGATGGGGGGACGTACCAACTTACCTGAGACATTACTTTGCAATTTTCAAGTCCACACAGTCCCCTTTCCAGGCTCTTGTCTTAGAGATCAGCAGTGTCCTGGGAAGGCAAAGAAGGCAAGAAAAAGCAGTCATGAAAAATCAGGCTTATCTTGCAGCACTTGTGACACGTCACAACGGAAAGAATACACGCGGAATCACTCTCTGGAGCGCCCATCTCTCCCTGTGAAATAACCAAGTGTTTCCTGTCGCGGAGTAACCATTTACCGTGACCAGTTAGCATATACCACCTGCAAGGAAAATCACCATTCTGTACATAAGAGCCTCCTAAAACAACGGTAACAATAACTTTAAACGTCAGTTCGTTCAATCTTCACACTGTGCACGGTGCAAATTCCCACTGTTCCAAATACTTTTTTTTTTTTTTTGAGTTGGAGTCTCACTGTCGCCCAGGCTGGAGTGCCGTAGCACGCTCACGGCCACCGCAGCCCCGACCTGCCGCACTCAGGCGAGCCTTCCGTCTCAGCCCTCCGCGTCTATCTTTTCTGAACGATGACAGAACCGAAACCCGCAGGTACTGAAACCCTTGGCTCAAGGTTACACAACTGGAAAGCGCCCGTGTCACAGCCAGGCAACACAAAAACTGCACGAGGCGTCTGCCGTGAGCGCGCACCACGTTCGCGCAGGCTCTCGCAACAGCTCCCAGAGGCGAGCGCCCTCCCTTGAGAGCGCAACACCGAGGCCCAGGAAGGCCGAGGCCCGGCCCGGGTCCCCCCGCGGCGCCGGCCAGGCTCCGGACTCCCCGTGCCGAGGCCCGCCGGCCGCCCTCCCGAGACCCACACCTTGGTCGTCCGCGGGACGGGCCCGAGGCCGGAGGCGTCCGGGGCGGGCACCGCCGCGCGGCCGGCGCGCCGGGTCGCTGTGGGCGACAACGGCCGCCGCCCTCCGGAGGGCGACACGGCCCAGAGTTCCCCCGGGGTCCGGGAGCCGGCCGCCAGGGCCGAGACTACCGCGGGTCGGTCCCGGGGCGGCGCCCACAGCCGCGCGGCATCCCCCGCCTCCTCCGCGCCAGGGACGAAAGTCGCCGGCGCCGCGAACTCCGGCCTCCGGAAAACCACACTTCCCAGGAGTCTCTGCGGCCGCGCGGACTTGGCGCTCCGCGAGGGAACCGGCTCGACTTTCGGAGCCAGTATGCGCCCTGGAGCCGTCGTCCCGTGGCCGGCCAGCCAGGACCACACGCACGGGGTGAGGCGCACACAGTCGCCTCCGGGTGAACGCCACTTCGCAGAACCAGGAGCGACTCGACTCGCGTCGTAAGGACAATGGCCCGGACCACCAGACTACACTTCCCAGAAAACGATGCGGCGCGACAAGCACTTCCGGGTCACTGGTGCGTCCCGAAGACGGTCCTCTCCGGTCGTGAGCCGGCCTTGCTGGTGTGAACGCGGCCTGGCCTGGCCTGGCCTAGCAAGAGGGCTCCTCTCCTCCGGGTGCCCGCTTCCACGCGGATCAGCTCGCACGGCCTTTGAGCTGTTTGGCGCCACTTGCCCAGGGCTATCGTTCGCGGGACGCCCTGTGGTCGAGCTGTCACAACCATGGTTCTCCAACCGAGAACGTTTCCTGGAAATGTATGCGAACATGTCTTCCGTAGGACACTGATGACTTACGCCCCCTCGAAGGACTTGGAAATATTGAAGTCAAGGGAGCACTTTGCGGACAATGGCCCCATCCTGGGAAGAATCCCTCCGCCCATACCTCTCGGAGCCTGATCCGCCTGTCTCTCCAGAAGCGCTTCTTTGGCTCTGAGCTTGCCAGCCCACCCAAAGAGGCGATGGACAACTGTATACATCGGCCAGAGCAATCGACTGTTGGTGTATATTTGGGCTTTTACCTCATTTTTACAATTGAAATGAGTTTTTAATTTGTTTTCCTTATTTTAAAAAAATGATAAATAGTATGGCTATACATTTTCTTGTAAATCTCAAGTACTTATTGCATGATATTCATTAGGCAATGCTACTGCATTGGTATATCGTGCGGGTGTGATGTTTAAATCCTGTAGCAGCTATACCTTTAAATAACACTGGCATCCAGTGGCTTCCTCTCAAGACTTAGGGTATGTGATAAGGAAAGATTTGCCTGTGCAAAGTATGTTCCCATCTATGACTATTATACTACCAATTTACACTCCTACCAGAGTTTATAGTTATTTTGGTTGCCAACTGTTAGTGCCAGCACTTAATTTTGTGAAACTTTCAAATTCTGTCAATCTAATAGGTGTGAAAGGGTAATTCACTGTGGCTTGGGTTTGCATTTTTAATTGTTAATGAGATAGAGAACATTGTCATATGTCTGTTGGCCTTAGTAGTTCCTTCTTTGATCATTAAACATCTTTTGGTCAATTTTCTTTTAGAACAATAGTCTTTTTTTTTTTTTTTTTTTTTTTCTTTGAGATTAAATGGTCTTTTTAATGTTATAAAATACAAGTGAGATAGAGAAAAATTGAGATTTTTAAGGAGGGCGTGAGAGACTAGCTGTTAGGATTTTTCCCTCCTTAAAATTCTGGGCTTTTAACTAAATTCAGTAACTGAATGTGCTTTATGCTTTTTGGTATAGTGTTCCTGGATATGAAGTTTTTTCCTGCCTGGGATTTGTTGAACAACTTGAATCTATAAGGAACCATCTTGCTCATGTTCAGCAAACTCTTCAACTCATATATTGCCTCTTCCCCATTCTTTCTCTCCCCTGTGAACTCCAATTAGTTGTAAGGAGGTCTTGCCACACTATCCTCCAGGTGTCTCAAATCCTCTCTAATCTCCATCTTTCCATTTCTGTGTTGCATTCCAGGTAATTTATTCTAATCTATCTCTCATTCATAATTCCCTATCCAGGAGATTTTTTAAATTTCAATTTTGCAAGGTTATTTAAAACATGATAGAAATAGTTGCTTCATAATATATATCTGATAATACCAATAACTGAAGATTGCATGTATCCCTTTGTAAGTTTATTTTTAAATTCTTCAGTCAGTTTGCTTTGCTTCCTTCCCTTTTTTTGTTGGTTATTTTTGTGTGTCACTCTGCCTTAAAAAGAGATTCCATGGAGCTTCCCCATATCCTTAGATGAAAGTATCTTTCTCTTCTAGATATTATATAATTTTATTTTCCGACAAGATCTGGATAACTGCTACTCTGGAACCACTTTGAATTTGAGACATAAAATCCCTGCTCAGTCCCTTCAGAAAAGCTTATATAGGGATTCATTTTTGCTGCTTTTCCTCATGCGCTTCCTGGAAGAATCATGGAGCCTTCCCTTTATGAGTCCTCAGATATTTGGAACATGAATTAAGTTCAAGAGCAGAGGGAGGGTTCCAACGCAGAATTAAGCAGAGGGAGGGCTAACATTGAAGGACTAGACATGACTGGGACAGAGGTGAGAAGAACTTTAAGTGGGGGCTAGTCCTTTTGTTTCAATAGCTATGTCTGGCCATCTCATAAAGAACATTACTATGAAGCTAAACCCCTAACATATGAGTGCTCCATGATTGGCCTTAGTAACAGAAAGAATAGAGGCACTTGAATAGAGACTGAGGGGAAATCCAGGGTCAGGTGGTGTAGAGACTCATAGGCATAAGCAAATCCATCTTAAATTAACATTGTGCTAGACATTTGAGAAAGACAATATGGCAGAGAAAGAGAGCAAAAAGGAGATAGGAAAATATTTTACATACCATACTGAACTGACTCCTTTCCACTAGCTCTCAGTTGCCTTCTTTTCCTTTTCTATAAGGCAAGGTTTACAATCAGTGATTTTGCTGTTGGAGTTTATCTGGCCAAGGGTACCTTTTAGAACATGAACTTGAGAGAAGAAAAGCCAGTCATGTTGATGTTGAAACTGTTTAAGATTGAGGGTGTGTTATGAATATTTTTGCCTCCCCTCCCAAATTCATATGTTGACATAGAATCCCCAAGTGTGGCAGTATTAAGAGGTTAAACCTTTGGGGAGGTGATTAAGTCATGAGGGTAAAGTCCTCATGAATGGGATTAGTGCCCTTAGAAAAGATGCCTAAGGGAGCTTGTTTGCTTCTTCCACAATGTAAGGATACAGGGAAAAGGTGTCATCTATGAAGAAGCAGACCCTTACAAGATACCACTAGCACCCTGGTCTTGGACTTCCCAGCCTCCAGAACTGTGAGAAATAAACCTGTTATTTATATGTTACACAGTCTAAGGTATTTTGTCCTAACAGCCCAGACTGACTAAGGAGCAAAAAGGAAGCTTTGGAATCCTAGCTTCCAGGGATTAAAAAAAGTCATATGTATTTGGGAGAAGCTCCTGCTGAGATCTTTGTCCTTGTTCCTGGCTCATCCTTCATCTATCACTTTGGAATAAGCCCACACATTCTACTATAAAGTTTTAAATCTCAGCGCCTAATCCTAGTTTTCCTGTCACTAGTTTGAAGACACACCCATCCCAGAATATCCAATTCGGAACCTGTGCAGAGTCTCTGACAGGACCTTTGTGTTCTCTCCTCCCATCCCCAAGGACCCTTGACATCCTGCATCTCTGATTATTTTACATGACCAGTATCAGGTAACACCAGACTGAAGGGTGAACACAGTAGGAAATGTCAGATACACATATGTTTGACCGATAGTACACAGCATTTGCTTGGCCTATTGGCTAGGTTCCCTGAGGGAAACAGGGCTGCTGTCAGAAGCCCTGTTTGTGGCTTTTGTGGGGAGGAGAGTTCCCATCTCACTTTTCCTCCCTGTTTTCCTTCCTCTTGGGTCATAGAGGGATTAGAATAGAACTTACGTTACCTCCATTAAGAGAGACTTCATTTAGACCTAAGCCTGAGAATACCCTTCATGGGGCTTAATGGGTAGGGAGGTCAAGTTTTCCTACTGATTCATTTTGTATGATTTCTCTAAATAAGGATTCAGGAGTGCTGAACCTCAATATGTATGTTAGTCTGGAAAAACACATGAATGGAGGGAAAGTGTCACCATTTTTTTTGAAGTTCAATAAACACGTGTACAATTATTTTTAAAAAGAAAATAATATAGTTCATTCTATCCTCATATAGAAAGTGACTGAAACATGCTAATCTATTGAGAGAAAGGTATCATTTTTAACATAGATTTGTGTGTATTTGCATATCATTCTTTTTCACTCAAATCATTTTGTCTGTCGTACAATATTAGTAACATACAACCTACATTGTCATTAGAATGTCTACAGCATTCTGTATTAGGAACCATAGCGGTAACAGATTTAAGCACAGTCTCCCTTTGATAAACCTTTGGTTTTCACTTAAATGTGTGAAGAATATCCTTGTATGTACGTAGTTGCGTATATATTTGGTTTTTAAAAATAAGCCCTAGATTCTATATTACTGGTCAAAGAATTTGCTCATCCCTGCATGTTATTGCGTAACAACAGAGTGACCCTAAAAAGGGCTATGCTGTTCTATGTTTGGTCCTTTGAAGAAAGTAGAGCTTTCTAGAACCTAGTTTCAAGGTGCTTTGGATATTTGACTTCTCCAAATCTCATGATGAAATCTGATCCTCAGTGTTGGAAGTGGAGTCAAAAAGTAGGAGGTCATGGAGGTGCATCCCTCATAAATGGCTTGTTGCTGTCATTGTGGTAATGGGTGAGTTCTCGCTCTATTTGTTCTATTAAAACTGTTTCATGCAAGGACTGGTTGATTTTAAAGAGCCTGGCCTCTCCTTCCCCTCTCTCGTTTGCTTCCTATCTCACCATGTTGAAATTGTGCCTCTAAGAGTTAAAGAAAACAGTGACTAACAGAAATTCTTGAGTTTGCGGGATGGCAGATAAGAAACAACTTGCTGAAATGCTGAAACTCCCACCACTTCTGAGATTTAAAAACTGGCTGAAATTGGTTGGAACCAATATGGTCAGGTGTAGTCTGTGCAGAACAATCTGACTGTTATCTCAGCCTGAATTTCCACTGCATGTTTCATCATAACTCCCTCCCCCCAACCTAAGATGGCAAGTGATCCATGAGGAAGCATGAAAAGATAACTACGCATTTCCAAGGACTTTTCCACATCTGCCCTTTCCTTCCACCAATCACCTACTAATCTCAGAATTCAGCCCCTAATCCTTGTCTAATAAAAATACTGCCTTAAAGCGAGTACAGGGAGACAGATTTGAGCTGGACTCCCATCTCCTTGGTTGACCTACAATAAAGTTTTCTCAAAAACCCAGTGTCATATTATTGGCTTCTAGTGCCTTGGGAAGCAGGCCCTTTTGCTCAGTGACAGTGTGATCTACACACACCCACTCCCCCATGAAAGAAAACAGCCTGAAGACCACCTGACACAGATGCTGGCACTGTACTTGTACAGCCTACAGAACCATGAGCAAAATAAACCTGTGTTTTGGTTTTTTTTTTAAATAAATTACCCAGCCTTGGGAAAGACTAAAACTAGGGTTTAGGTAAGTGGCAAACGGGGGGTTACCTGCTTCTAGGACTTCTTTTCAGTGTGTTCTCTTCCACCCAAATTGTAATTCAGAGCATGTGGGGCTCTGAATTACTTGCATGGAGCAGCAACTAAGATCTCTGGGATGATTAATGTAGAGGAATATTGCCTCCTGGAGTGCGGGGGCCAGACAGAGGAGGTATGACTCTGGAATGATGAGTCTGTATATCAAAGACATGCCATCACTGATCCCTTTGTTATCTTTTTTGTTGTTATCTTACATTGCCTAGCCCCTGGAGGGGCAGGCTCTCACAAGCTAGAAAAGTTAAGATGTCATAACATACAGATAATTTTAAAATACTTACAATACAAGCAGCAATCTGATGTTTGGCATCATATTAAGGAAAGTTTGTTGTGATAGTGGAGATTTTTAGAGAGTAGAGCATAAGTTGCCTCAAACATTTATTATGAGAAAACATTTATTATGAGAGGTGAGAAAGGAGAAACACCCGCAGAAGTATAAGAGGTCTCTGGAAGCCAGCCCACAACTAAGTTTCCCATTTATATGGCATTGGCCAAGTGAAACAGATCTGAAATTTTTAGGGTTTATAAGAATATCTTGGTGGAATTGTAAAGTGGTTTGAAATAGGCCCAGATCAAGGGGGCAGACTGGGCAGTTATGTTGTTGGAAGGTATGAAATGATAAGTTAGTGAAGCACATGTAAAGACTAGTGATATTTGTGTGTAACCAAGGGGCAAGAGGGTTTGTGGTTGGAGATGCAGAGTAGGAGGTCATGGCAGCTGGAGGTTAGGTAGGAAAGGAAGGCACTGGAGAGTCAGTGTGGGTCAAGCAGTTGCAAGGCTGGTACCTCCTGGGGAAAGCAATGACCTCCATTAATTTTTAGAGCATCACAGATAGTAGTAACCTCTACTGATCTCCTTTTAGACATGGGAGTATAGAGTGTTTGTTTTAGCAGAGAGCAAGGAATATACCAGGATCATGGTCTAGGCAGACACAGACCTCAGAAATATAATAGAATCCCTAATATGAAAAGGGTCCCAAAAAAACACTGGAATTATCTTTTGGGGAGTGGGCCCTTGTAGTACAGACTTTGCCTGCTAGGTCTAGGATCCCATGGGCATCAGTGTACCGGCTAGCTTTGCTGGTAGAGGCTGTATTCAGCTTCAGTGAAATTTTTGTGGCAAACAAGTGATTCATTCTTCCACCATGATGATTCACCCACCCACACCACACTGAGTTTTCAGCAGTTTTTGATCAAAAACAGCATGATCCCTGGGTTCCACCCTCCCTATTCTTTCAATCTAATATATTTACTTATTTTTACAGTTTGTCTCCCTCCCTGGAATGTGAGCTCATAAAGATAAGATTTTAGTTACATCTTTCCATCTTTAATTCTCTACTGCTTCAAATTGTAGCACTATTGCTATGACAATAGTAAGCATAGTAATAGTAATGTTAAATTATGAGCACATAGTAATTAATGTTAAATTTTTTTTTTTTTTTGAGTTGGAGTCTCACTCTGTCGCCCAGACTGGAGTGCAGTGGCCGCTCCCGGCCACCACAGCCTCGACCTGCTGGACTCCAGCGATCCTTCCGCCTCAGCCTTCCAAGTAGCTGGAACTACAGGCGTGTGCTACCACGCCCGGCTAATTTTTTGATTTATTGTAGAGATGAGGTCTCACCAAGTTGCCCAGGCGGGTCCCGAACCCACGGGCTCAGGCAATCCACTCACCTCAGCCTCCCAAGGCGCACGATTACAGGCTGAGCCACTGAGCCCGGCATGATGTTAAATTAATAGTTGAAATTTATTTAGTCCTTACTACAAGACAGTAAACTGTCAGAAGGGTAAACTGAGACACAGAG
>CAUYQG010132897.1:0-21195 GCA_963574415.1 Tarsius wallacei
ATACAGTGGCCGCTCCCGGCCACCGCAGCCTCGACTTGCTGGGCTCCGGCAATCCTTCCGCCTCAGCCTTCTGAGTAGCCAGAATTACAGGCGCGCGCTACCACGCCCGGCTGATTTTTTTGATTTCTTGTAGAGATGAGGTCTCACCAAGTTGCCCAGGCGGGTCTTGAACCCGCGGGCTCAGGCAATCCACTCACCTCAGCCTCCCAAAGGCGCGGGATTACAGGCTGAGCCACCGAGCCCGGCTCTTGATGGAATATTATATAGCCATAAATAAGGACAAAATCATGAACTTCACAGCAACCTGGACGGACTTAGAGTCCATAATACTGAGTAATCTATCACAGAAGCAAAGAACTGAGTATCACATGTTCTCACTCTTAAGCAGACCTTGAACAATTATCGTAATACTAAAAAAATTGGCAGTAGCGAGAAATTGCCCAGGGGTGGAGGGGAATGTGGGATTGGCAGTAGTGGGAATCTGCTGGGAGTAGAGGGGGGCACATTTCATCAACAAGGGTACCTGCATAATGAACATTTGTATACCTAACCTTGACTTGTACCCCACATCTTTAAAATAAAAAAATTAAAAAAAAATACAGAACAAAGTTGGAAGAGATGTGGAAGAATTAAAACCCCCATGCACTGTTGGTAGGAATGTAAAATGGTGCAGCTATGAAGTTTCCTAAAACAATTAAAAATAGAATTACTGGCCGGGTGTGGTGGCTCAAGTCTGTAATCCCAGCACTTTGGGAGATTGAGGTGAGGGAATTGCCTGAGCCCACGGGTTTGAGAACAACCTGGGCAACTTGGCAAGACCTCATCTCTACAATAAATCAAAAATTAGTTGGGCATGGTAGCTCTCACCTGCAGTTCCGGCTACTTGGAAAGCTGAGGCAGAAGGATTGCCTGAGCTTAGCAGATCGATGCTGGGGTGGCCGTGAGCGTGCCACTGTATTCCAGCCTGGGCAACAGAGTGAGACTCCAACTCAAAAAAATAAAATAGAATTACCATATGATCCAGCAATTCAACTTCTGGGTATATACTCAAAAGAATTGAAAGTAGAGATTCAAAGAGATATTTGTACATTCATATTTATAGCAGCATTATTCACAATAGCCAAAGATAGAAACAACCCAAGTATCCACTGGTACATGAATAGATAAGCAAAACATAGTAAATATGTACAATAAAACACTAGCCAGTCTTAAAAAAAAAAGGGAATTCTGACACATGCTACAACATGATGAACCTTAAAGACATTGTGCTAAGTGATATAAGCCAATCGCAAAAAGAAAAATATTGTATGATTCTACTTATATAAAGTACCTAGACAAGTCAAATTCATAAAGACAGATAGTAGAACAGTGATTATTAGAGGCTGGGAGAAGAGGGGAATGGGGAGTTATTGCTTAATGGGTACAGAGTTTCAGCTTTGTGTGATGAAAATTGTTCTGGAGCTTGGTGATAGAAATGGTTGCACAGCAAGTGAATGTACTCATTGCCACTTTTGAACTATACTCTTAAAAATAGTTAAGATGAAAAATTCTAAAAAAAAGCAACATGCTAATTTCAGAGGAAGTAAGCAGTATGAGAAAAAGAAAATAAGATGCCAGGATGTAGAGCAATCAGACAGAGAGCAATGGAGTGGGCTTTACAAAGTGGTCAGAATTGACTTCCCTGAGGAGCTGGCATCTAAACAAGACGGAAATAATGGCAATGAGCTAGCCAGGGAGAAGATCCTGTCAGGCAGAGGGTGCAGCAATGTGAAGACTCTTAGGAGGAAAACAGCTTGGTATGTGGAGAGACAGAAAGAAGGCCTGTGCAGCTGAAATGTGGAGATGGAGGAACAGGGCAGGGCACGTCCTGAACACAGGGACAATGAGTGTCAATGCCACTCTACAGTTCAAGTCAGCAGGCCAATAGTGTAACCCAACTATACTACCTTTACTCTTTCTTGTGAAGGGATTCTAATTACTCTTATTACCCTACTCCCTCTTCTATTAATAAGAACCAAGATTAAAATTTCTTTCTGATGAGCTTTCTCAGGAGTGTAAAGGTAGGAAAATATGGAGGCCTGAGGCCTAGGGTGATCTCAAATGTCCAGAAATACAGACAGTGGGTGCTAATCCACCTCAGTTTTGAGTGTCAGCAGATGAGCTCTTGAGTTGAGGCCCAAATCCTCTCTGACTATGGTTGCTTCGGATCTCTGAGGCTCAGTTTCTCCATCTGTCAGATGGGATTCATTAGAATATCTTCCTCCCAGTGTTGTTGTGAACGTGAAATTAATAATGAGCAACTAGTTGTAAAGTAGCATTACTTACATGTTAGCTATGATTATGTCATTGATTTTCTGGCTCCGTTGCCACTTTTTTTTTTTTGAGTTGGAGTCTCACTCTGTCGCCCAGGCTGGAGTGCAGTGGCACACTCACAGCAACCCCAGCGTTGACCTGCTGGGGTCTGGTGATCCTTCCGTCTCACCCTTCCAAGAAGCCGGAACTACAGGTACACGCTACCACATCCAGCTATTTTTTGATTTTTATTGTAGAGACAAGGTCTCGCCAAGTTGCTTGGGCTAGTCTCGAACCCGCGGGCTCAGGCAATCCACTTGCCTTGGCCTCCCAAAGTGCTGGGAATACAGGCTGAACCACTGAGCCTGGCCCATTGCCACATTTTTAGTGGTTCTAGCTATTTCAGGGATTAGCAAAATAAAATTAAGAACCACCTTTAAAAGAAAAGATGTGATATGCAGCATTTTGGTAAGTACATGGAGAAGAGGATTGGTGTGATATACTGGGGGGACCCAAAAAACCCCAGAATTTACTTATAAAAATTGTGTACTTATTCTTACATGTTTAAACCTCAGTCACCTTCAGAGTACTCTCTGTTTGATGCAATACACCTATCGAGATGTTTTTTCCACTGCTCAAAACAGTTTTTGCTGCCTATTAGTGCTTCTGCCATTTTTCGTTTCACCTCTTCCACATTGGCAAAACATTTCCCTTCGAGGACTTTTTTCATCCAGGGAAACAGAAAAAGTCACTTGGGTTGAAATTGGGTGAATAGGTAGGGTGGGGCACTGGGATCATGATTTTTTGGTCAAAAACTGCTGAACACTCAGCACTGTGTGAGCAGGTGCACTTGTAAATTGCCCATCATGAAATGGGCAAAAAGTATTTTTTGAAAAAGCCTTCAAAAAAAAATTTACTGAAGCTGAACTCAACTTCTCACAATAACATTAGCTGGTACACTGATGCGGGTGGGCTCCTAGAACACTTACCTGGGGTGGGGGGTGGGGGGAGGCCTGTACAACACGGGTCCTGCCCTCCAAAAGAAAATTCTGGTTTTTTGGGTCCCCCTCCTCTTTAAATACTGACTTTGGCAACTCTAAAAGGGTGCAGTGCCTGGAAGGGCAGACCCTGGGAACACATAGCAGCTATGACAGCCAGTGTGACTACTTTTCTATGATTTGTTGGTGACAGAGAAGAGAAAGTCTTAAAAGAAATGAGCTATTGCGATTACTTGAGCCTGTTTAGAGAATTATTATTATTTCTTCTGAGTCAGGATCTCACTCTGTCACACAGGCTGCAGTGCATTGGCACAATTACTGCAACTTCAAACCCCTGGGCTCAGGCAATCCAATCCTCCCTTCAACCTCCTG
Source organism: Tarsius wallacei (assembly GCA_963574415.1). NCBI lineage: Eukaryota > Metazoa > Chordata > Mammalia > Primates > Tarsiidae > Tarsius > Tarsius wallacei. The sequence continues at coordinate 3,663 of CAUYQG010132897.1, forward strand.
AGTAGCTGGGACTACAGCCATGTGCCACCATGCCTGGCTAATTTTTTTATCTTTTGTACAGGCAAGATCTTGATGTTGCCCAGGCTGGTCTCGAACTCTTAAGCTCAAGCCATTCTCCCAGCTTGGTCACCCAAAGTGCTGGGATTACAGGCATGAGCCACTGTGCCCAGCCCAGAGAATAAATTTTAAATTCCCCAAGGAACTACATAGATGGAAGGAATTGAGAAACATAAGTAGGATGAATAGAAAACTCTCTTTAGTCATGTACATTTCGATCATAGAGTAATAATGTCTGTTGAGATTGTATCATGCTTTTGTCAGTCTTTCAACATATGGCAAATGATGTTCTCAATTGCTGTTTTAGTCCCCACCTAGATAACTGTTTGAACTTTGTACAGCATGAGCAAGTTGCCGTAAGATACATCTAAAATATTACATGTGGAAAATATGCTTGGAGCAAAACGTATTTGGATACAGGGAAAACCTCTTGGGCAAAAGATCCTTCAAAGGGCGCATGTGGCCACACACAGCTGATTCTTCATTAGAACATAAATTCCACAAGGTGGGGATTGTATCTATTTGGCCACTTTTGCATCTGGCACATAAGAGGTTATCGATATTTGTTGTAAGAATAAGTTAATAAATAAATTAATAAAATGGGGGTATCAGCAATTTCTCATAATTGCCAGGTTTAATGAAGAGTTTTTTTCTTCCCAAATTAGTGGTGCCAATCCTGAATCTATTGAATGCACTGAATCATTTCAAATGATGCTGGTTACTCTAATAGTCTTGAATCAGAAAGCTGCCTCAGGGATTGTTGGGGCACAAAGGAAACGCGAGGTGCTGTGGAGAAAAGCAATTCTCTGATGTTCCAACCCTCTTCCATTAGAAGGGTGGTTTTTACCTGCTCTGCACACTGGAAATCTGTGCAGCTTTTAATTTAAAAGATTCTGACTACTAAAATAAAAATGTGAGGCCAGTCACAGTGACTCATAACCGTAATCCCAGCACATTTGGAGACTGATTGGGGAAGATTACTTGAGCCCAGGAGTTCGAGATCAGCTTGGGCAACATAGCAAGAACTTGTCTCTACAAAAAAATTTTAAAAATAAAAATTAGCCAATGTGGTGCATGCTTGTAGTTCCAGTTACTCGGGAAGCTGAGGTGAAAGGATCACCTGACCCCAGGAGGTCAAGGCTACAGTGAGCTGTGATCATGTTACTGCCCTCCAGTCTGGGCAACAGAGTGAGACCCCGACCACCCCCTCCCAAAAAAAGTAAAAATGACAGCTTTACATAGCTGACACCAAAAGATTTATTTAATGGTACCATAAGCAGATAAATACTTAATAAGAACCTTTGTAATATAATGATGAATAAATATGTTTATATGGGAAACTGTGCAACATTCTCTAAAGCTTCCTTACCTCCCCTTTCCTTTAATGAACCTTGAACAACCAAATGTCTGCTTGCACGGTGCTGCCTCCCAGGCATTTTCTGGACTTTTCTCTACCACTTCTCCCAATAGGTCCTTTCCATCAAGAAATAACCTGTCAGTCAGGCACGGTGGCTCAAGCTATAATCCCAGCACCTTGAGAGGCCGAGGCGAGAGGATTGCCTGAGCCCGTGGGTTCGAGACCAGCCTGGGCAACTTGGCGAGAACTCGTCTCTACAATAAATAAAAAATTAGCCGGGTGTGGTAGTGCGTGCCTGTAGTTCTGGTTACTTGGAAGCCTGAGGCAGAAGGATTGCCAGATCCCAGCAGGTCAATGCTGGGGGCGGGGGCGGGGGGGCATGAATGTGCCATGGCACTCCAGCCTGGACAGAGCAAGACTCCAACTAAAAAAAAAAAAGAAAAGAAAAAAAATAACCTGTCATGAGTTCCCATTCCCTTAGGATTTATTCTCTATCAGCTAACCATAAATGGTACTAGGTTTAACTAGTCCCTGAAATGTGCTACTAATCCTAAAACAACAACTTCACCAGAAACCCCTGAAGGAGCAGTTCTTCTAAACCTGGGTCAGATAAATATTTGGGACCAAGTAGCTTTTCGTAGCCCTGTAATCATTCCAGTTGGTCAGTTGCACTGAGCACACAGGGATAGCCTAAACGATGAAGCAATACTCTTCAAGGAATTATACCTCTCTATATACCTGACCTCTCTAACTTGTCTGCCATCGAAAGAAAAACGTTCTAATTAGAAAACTTTTGCACAATTACAATATTTCCTGTGGATTAAACCATTCCTTACGTTTCTTCCTAAGATAAGCAGACCCACCTACCACATTATGATTATTTCTGCCAAGATTATATAGTTCAGAAAAGTGTCTTCATAAAGTTTCCTGGGAAACGAGAATGTTGGCAAGATATCATTGGGAACAACATGAAAACAGTAGGCGGTGGGAGGAGGCGGAGAGAGAATTTTATAACAGGATTTCAATGGAGTCAAAATATACCCACGATGCTGCTGGGGTTCTGTGACGGCTGAAAAGTAATCTCTACCCCCAGAAAAATGGTTCCAGACACACAAGGTGAAGGCAAATGCAAAGCACTGCCAAGGAAAGGAGCCTGGCTGAGCAGGGGGGAAACATTAATACAGAGACTCTGAGATACAATCCAGGAGAGCTAAATAGTAATTAGTGACTGGATATTGTACAAAGACTTAATTAATATTCCCATATTACAAAGGAGCACCTGCAAGGCGCTGCACACTCAGCCCGCTAATGAGCATGAATTCACATTGGGCAAGTAACAGAATAAGAGAAAGTGCTCCTGTCATTTGCTTTTAAGGTGGTCTTGACAAATGAACATGATGTTTTCTTTTCTTTTTTTCTGGCTGGGTAATTTCTCAAGCCTGTTAATCACATTCATCCTTGGAGATAGCATCTCTGACTGTCCAGGTTGTCATCAGTGAGTATTTTTCTGTCAAATATTTTATAAGTCAGGAGATGCAGATTGGATCTTATTTCACACAACAACAAAAACTGAGGGTCCTTCTACAATGGAGGAAAAATGTCCTTCCTGACAGTTAACACTCATCGGTAGTTAAACAAAGACACATTGAGTGTGAATTTGTTTTCAAATACAAGACACACTTGAACTAGAAATCATTCTTTTATATATCATTTGTGTCAAGTTTTAAAGGCATCAAAAACCATGTATCCTTAATGCAAATATTAAAATTTGATACATTATCATTAAAAAGTTATTTCCTTTGTTTTCATTTTATTTTTAATGAGCTTTCTTGGCATATATTCAGTTACACTTAGCATAGTATCTATCTTTAACAAGTGAGAAAATGGGTTCAACGTCAACCTCAACCACAACTGTATTAAACTATATACATATATATATTTTTTTAAGTTTTAAAACAAAGTTTATTAGAAAAGAAGAGAGAAAAGAAATGCAGACATGCCAGAACTGGCATGGGTGAAAGAAACCGCACCTAAACAATATTTTCAAGACATCTCATCAAGTAAAAAAGTAACTATGATAGAAAAGGTCATGGTGGTAAAATAGAAAAGAAATATGGTGGACTACAAATTCAGTTATTCTCGAATTATCTGGAATTTTAATTTGTTTTGTTTTGTTTTTGAGTCAAGATCTCACTCTGTCCCCCAGACTGGAGTGCAAGTAGCACAGCCACAACTCACTGCAGCCTCGACCTCCTGGTCTCAGGAGATCTTTGTTCCTCAGCCTCCCAAGTAGCTTGGGGCTACAGGTGTGCACTATCATGCCTAACTAAATTTTTTATTTTTGGTAGAAACAAGGTCTCACTATGTTGCCTAGACTGGTCTTGAACCCCTAGGCTCACGCAATTTTCTTTTCTTGGCCTCCCTAAATGCTGGTATTACAGGTGTGATCCACCATGCCCAGCTGGGTTTGAAATTGACATTGCTTTTGTTTAAAGAAAAAAAAAAAGGCAACAAACACTAATCATTTAATCAACTTGGCTTATACATTGCCCTCTAGTTGAGGCTTTGTGGGAGTTTTACAATTTTACAATTTACACTATAAATAAACTATCAAACTATTAAGAACAAGGGCTTCTAGAAGAAAAATAAATTCTTAATAATAATAAGCTGTTTTCAGATAGTGTGGTAAACGCAATACTAGTTTTCCAAATATGCCTATGCCCTAATCTCTGGAACCGGTAACATTACCTTTCGTGGAAAAAGAGACTTTGCAGATATGATTAAATTAAGGATCATGAGATGGGGAGATTATCCTGGAGCATCCAGGTGAGCTCAGTATAATCACAAGAGTTCTTGAAATAGAGGGGCAAGGAGATCAAAGTGAGAAAAAGAAGGGCGAGGGAGAAGCAGAGGTTGGATTCATATGCTTTGAAGATGGAGGTGGGGTCACAATCCTAGAACTATCTCTGGAGGCTGGAAAAGGCCAGGAGGCAGACATTCCCCTGCAGCTTCTAGGAGAAAATGGCAGCCCTGATGATGCCTTAATTTTAGCCCAGTAACACTCATTTTGGACTCCTGAGCTCCAGAATCATAAGAGAATGCATTTGTGTTACCTTAAGCCACTAAGTTTGTGGCAGCTTTTACAGCAGCATTAGGAAACATACAGTAATAATAAAAAACAAATACAAACTATCTTCTTTTTTTTATTTTTTATTTAAAAAAATTTTTTTTAATTTTATTATTTTATTTTTAACATATTTTTTATTTTAAAATTGTGGGGTACAGTTAAGGGTTAGGTATACAAATATGCATCGTTCAGGCACCCTTGTTCATAAGGGGTGTCCCCATCCCCAGACAGATATCGACGACCATTAATCCCACCTCCCTTCCCCTCCCTGCCCCCCATAGTTTCCCGCCACTGTCAATTCTTTTCTTACAGTATTACAATAGATGTTCAAGGTCCACTTATGAGTGAGAACATGCGATACTCAGATCTTTGTCAGATCTTTGTTTCTGTGAGAGATCACTCAGTATTATAAACTCTAATTCCATCCAAGTTGCTGTGAAATTCATGATTTTGTTCTTTTTTATGGCTGTGTAATATTCCATTGTGTATATGTACCACATTTTTTTAATCCAGTATCTTTTCTATAGAGTGATTTGAGTTCTTCAGGGTATATTCCTGCCTGCCAGTGACAGCCATCAGTACATTCTGCTGTGCCAATATTACATAAGTATTCACAACACATAACTTGGGGGAAATGGGCCTATCCTTCTATCTAACTTAACTTTTTTTTTTAGAGACAGGTTCTCACTATGTCATCCAGGATGGTCTGGAACTCCTGTATTCAAGCAATCCTCCTGCCTCAGTTTCCCAAAGTGCTGAGATTACAGGCATGAGCCACGGCATCCAGCCTTGATTTTTTTTTTTAACTTAACATTGTGTCATTTTCTAAAGCCTGCATATGAATTTTTACCTTTACTTTTTGTGGAGGTGGTGGGGTGGGAGGAAACAGGAACTGTAGCGAAGTTTGTCTTAATGTAGCCAATCCAACCAGTGGATGTTTAAGGTAAAGTTTCCCCTCAGTTTTTAAACTACTAAAGGCAATATTTGAATTTACATCAACAATGACCTGAACCAAGAAGTTCAAACAGAATGCAGTGGAAAGCTACTGCATCATTAAAAGAGCTCAACAACTATTCAGACTGCTACTGTGATATATTTGTATTGGTTTTTTGCTGGTGGTCTTTTGAGTAATTCTTGACCTCCTCTTTACTTCTTCTTTAACACATGTTATGTTTTAGGGTGCCTTTGAGATGATTATTTAAAATTTTGCATTTAAAATTTTTCAATTAGTTTTCTTTCTTTTTCTTTTCTTTGTGTGTGTGTGTGTTTCTTTTGAGTCAGTGTCTCGCTCTGTCACCCAGGCTGGAGTGCAGGGGCAGAAGCACGGCTTACTGCAGCCTTGACCTCCTGAGCTCAGGCCATCCTTCTGCCTCAGCCTCCCAAGTAGCTGAGACTATAGGCACGCACCAACATGTCCAGCTAATTGCAGTCAGATTTCTGATAGCAAAAACAGAAGCTTACTGATTATACAGAAAAGAATTTAGTCAAAAGATGTTGGATAGCTTGAAGAATGGCCAGCAGAGCTGAAAAAAGATGCTTGAAAATGACTCAGCCAGCATCCAGCCATAGTAATGTCAGCAAACTGGTCCCACATTGACTTCATTGCTGAGCCCTCGTTAATATCCACCCACTGACACTGAGCTCACACCATTGCCACTTCCTGCCCCCCCAGGCTTCCTCTCTACTGCATGCAATCCCACCCCCAAGAAAGGGACAAAGCTGCCTGAGTCACTGCCTCCACAGCAGATCTTCCCCTTTCCCACTACTATGAGTCATCCACTCCCCTTTTAAATTTATTTATCTATTTTTTTAGAGAGAGGATCCTACTTTGTCACCCAGGATGGTGTGCAGTAGCACGACCATAACTCACAGCAGCCTCAAACTCCTGAGTTCTAGTGATCCTCCTGGTTCAGCTTCCTGAGTATACCTGGGACTATAGGTATGTGCCACCACATTCAGTGAATTAAAATTTTATTTTGTAGAGATGGAGTCTCATTATGTTGCCCAAGCAATCCTCCTGCCTCAGCCTCCCAAAGTGCTGGGATTACAAACTGGGATTACATGTGGTCTCATTCACTCCCCTTTTAAAATCTGGTACAAATGTGTCCCAGTGGCTAAGCCTTAATTATGGCCATGGCCCTAGATAAAAAAGGAACTGGGAAAGTGAGTCTTCCACATTTTTAGCGCCTACATTAAGAAATAGACTTTGTCTTCCATGGAGTCTCAAAGTAAAGAAGTTTCCATAGACAGAAATGGGTATTCGTATAATAGGCAAACAAAGGCTGGGTGTGGTGGCTCACACCTGTAATTCTAGCAATTTGGGAGGTTGAGGCAGGAGGATCACTTGAGATCAGGACTTTGAGATCAGCCTGGGCAACATAGGGAGACCCCTGTCTTTACAAAAAACAAAAATAAATTTAAAAGAAGTAGGCAGACAAAATTAGCTATATATGTCCACTATATAGGATAGTGGCTCTAGCTGGGCTCGGTGGCTCAGCCTGTAATCCCGTGCCTTGGGAGGCTGAGGTGAGTGGAATGCCTGAGCCCGTGGGTTCGAGACCTGCCTGGGCAACTTGGTGAGACCTCATCTCTACAATAAATCAAAAAATTAGCTGGGTGTGGTAGCGTGCACCTGTAGTTCCAGCTACTTGGAAGGCTGAGGCGGAAGGGTCGCCGGAGCCCAGCAGGTCGAGGCTGCGGTGGCTGGGAGCAGCCACTGCATTCCAGTCTGGGTGACAGAGTGAGACTACAACTTAAAACAAAAAGGATAGTGGCTCTTTAGCTTCTTGGCTTTTTCTCCAATAGACTGACAGGCTTGATTGAAACTGCTCTTATCTTTCTTGGGGTAAAATTAGAAGCTATAGTGAGTCAAGGGAATCAGGAAGCACATTTAATCACAAAAAAGACTTCCAGCACATTTTTAAAATGTTGATTTATTGCATGTTTCAGATGGCAACTCTAAATTTAAGAAGAAATTATGTTTTTACAGATGAAATGATATGCTGTCTTAAATTTGATTCAAAATTATATGGAAAGTTATTTATTTATTTATTTTTGAGTAGGAGTCCCACTCTGTTGTCCAGGCTGCAATGACACGCTCATGGCCACCACAGCCTCAACTTACTGGGCTCAGGCAATCTTTCTGCCTCAGCCTTCCAAGTAGCTGGAACCACAGGCATGTGCCACCACGCTCAGTTGATTTTTTAATTTATTGTAGAGATGAGGTCTTGCCACTGCACCCCCGCCTCGGCAACCGCGTTAGATTCTGACACAAAAAAAAAAAAAAAAAGTCCATACTACTCAAAGTGATCTACAGATTCTATGCAATACCTGTGAAAATACTAACAACATTCTTCACAGAATTATAAAAAACAATCCTAAAATTCATATGGAACCAAAAAAGACTCTGAATAGCCAAAGCAATGTTGAGAAGAAAAAAAAAAGATGGATATACCATACTACCTGACTTTAAGATATACTACAAAGCTATAGTAACCCAAACAGCATTGTATTAGCATAAAAACAGACAAATGGACCAATGAACAGAATAGAAAGCCCAGAAATAAATCCATGCATTGACAAACAAATCTTTGACAAAGGTGCCAAGAGCACGCAATGGAAAAAGAACAGTCTCTTCAATAAATGGTATTGGGAAAACTGAATATCCATATGCAGAAGAATGAACTTAGACCCTTATTTGGTCACCATATAAAAAAATTAACTTGAAATGAATGAAAGACAAATCTAAGAATGAAAACTAAGACACTTCTAAAAAATATATAGGGGAAAATCATGCTATAGGTCTGGACAAGGACTTTTAGGATAAGACCTTAAAAGCACAGACAACAAAAGCAGAAATAGACAAATAGGATTACATCAAGCTAAACAGCTTCAGCATGACAAAGGAACAATCAATGGAATGAAGCGACAACCTGAGAATAGAAGAAATATTTGCAAATCATGCATCAAATATCCAAAATATATTATACAAGAAGCTCAAACTAATCAATAACAAGAAAATAAGTAACCCTATTAAAAATGAGCAATGAACTTGAATAGACATCTCTCAAAAGACATACAAATGACCAACAGATACATAAAAAAATGCTCATCTTAATCACCAAAGAAATGAAAATTAGGACCAAAACGAGATGCCACCTTACACGTGTTAGATTGGCTATCGTCAAAATGCTCACCATCTTTAATCAACAGAGAAAAGAAAATTAAGAGCACAACTAGCTATCACCTTACATCTGTTAGATTGGCTGTCATCCAAAAGATAAATAACAAGTGTTGGCAAGGATGTGGAGAAAAGAGAACCCTTATACATCACATTAACAGAAGGAAGGACAAAAAAAACCAAAAACAAAAACAAAAAAAATTATGGTTATTTCAATAGATGCAGCAAAAGCATTTGACAAAATTCAACATTACTTCATGATGAAAGCTCTCAACAAATTAGCTACAGAAAAAAATGTACCCTTATACACTGTGCAGTATTGTAAAATATTATAGCCATTTAAAAAAACAGTATGAAGTGTTCTTAAATAACTAAGAATAGAATTATTATATAATCTGACAATCCCACTACTGGGTTTACACCCCCCAGATTTCAAATCAGTACGTTGAAGAAATGTCTGCAGTCCCATGTTTATTGCAGCATTATTCACAATAACCAAGATGCAGAAATAACGTAAGTGTCCCTCAGTGGATGAATGGATTCTTATTTTTATTTATTTTTATTATTTTTATTATTATTATAATTTTTTTGAGTTGGAGTCTCACTCCGTCGCCCAGACTGGAGTGCAGTGGCTGCTCTCGGCCACCGCAGCCTCAACCTGATGGGCTCCTGCGATCCTACCCCCTCAGCCTTCCGAGTAGCTGGAACTACAGGCGTGCGCTACCATGCCCGGGTAATTTTTTGATTTATTGTAGAGATGAGGTCTCGCCAAGTTTCCCAGGCGGGTCTCGAACCCGCGGGCTCAGGCAATCCACTCACCTCGGGCTCCCAAAGCACGGGATTACAGGCTGAGCCACAGAGCCCGGCTAGATAAATGGATTTTTAAAATGCAACACACATACACACACACACACACACACACACACACACACACACACACACACACACACAATGGAATGCTATCCAGTCATAAAATAACCAGGAAATTATGTCATTTGCAACAACATGAGTATACCTAAAGGACGTGAAGTGAAATACATTCGGCAGAGATACAAACATCGTATGATCTCAATAGTATGCGAACTCTAAAAAAGGTGACCTCATGGAAGTAAAAAGTAGAACGGTAACTACCAGAGGCTGAGAGGGAGGGGTGAGACAAGAAAGAGGAGACAGTCAGCAGACACAAAATTTCCTTTAGATCGGAGGAATAAGATCTGGTGTTCTATTGCATGGTAAAGTGACTATAGTTAATAATAATGTATCGTATATTCAAAAATAGCTACAAAAGAAAATTTTGAATATTTTTACCACAAAAGATACATGTTTATGGCGATAATATGCTAATTGCCTAATTCATGCGTTACAAAATGTATACATGTATGAAAGCATCACATTGTTCCCGTAAATATATATACTTGTCAATTAAAAATATGACTTTAAAAAGATAATATTCCCAAAACAGAGTTTTCTCCATTCTTATCTAGTTTAATACCCATTCCATTAGTAACTATTAATTTTAAGTATTCTTTATGGTTAAGATATCCAAGTTTTCTACTCTTTTCTTCCTTTCAATTTGGATACTAATGCAAAAGAAATAATTTCTTCCTTATCATGATTATAGTATTTCTTGTTTAAGGATTTTGTAATCTGCTAGAGAAATGAACATTCTGTCTTTCTGATTTTTGTTTGAAATTTGATGAACACTTTTGCCAGGAGAAATCTTGTATACATGTCAAAGAAGAAAAATTAATTCAATCCTCTTGTGTTTTCTTTGAAGAAAGAAGGGAATGATTAAATTTGGACAGGAATGATGCTCATAGGTATTCTGATTTTTTAAAAAATCATCAATGGATAGCAAAGTGAACAGACCTTTAAAATTTTAGTACTGTTTCTTAGCTTCATTATTAATAGACTGCATTTGATTAAGAAAAGGATAGGTAGGGTTGAATCATAAAAACTTTTGAAGTAACACTGTCAAAGCCTGCAGTGAATCTTCAAAGCCATTTTTTTTAAAAGCAGGAAGGAAGAAGAATATGCCAAAATGTTTCCATGTATAATTGTCCACAATGTCCTATATTCACAAATTAATAAATATTTCAAAAGGCTCCACCATATGTCAGTTGTTCTGGAGGAAGAAGGCAAGAAAGGATGTGGTTGCCCTCAGGTATGCAGATTTTTTCTTGACACTGAACTGGTCTGCACACAAAGATTAGAATGGGAAAGAAGAGAAATGAATACAGAAGTGCTACCAGGTGGCTAAGGGGGTATGGGAACCCCCTGCTCATGTTTCAAGCTCTGAATTTCACTTAAAATGAACCTAAAGTCCATTTAACCAGCAAAAGCAGTCACAACAAAAAAGTATGCAGTTTCATCTTGACCTTCAAGATGCGTGAGCATTAGAATCAGACACATCTGACTCCAGCAGTTGCTGCTTGTATAATCTTGTGCAAATTATTCAATCTTTTAAAAATCTCAGCTGACTTACCTATCAAATACAGAGAATAACTGTATCTACATTATGGAACTGTTTTGAAGATTGTATGTAATAAAGCTTGGAAGATTGATTAAGTTTCTTAGAAGAATGCTCCAAGAATAGTAAGGGCTCAAAAGAAGCTAGCTACTTGACACACTTTTTTTTTTCTGGTCTGTACACTGGCCTCTCATTGTTCCTTGCACCACCCAGGCATACTTCTGCCTCAGGGCATTTGCACAATATGTTCTCTCTGCTTGTTATTTTTGTTCCTCCAGATGTCCCTGTGATTCACTTCCTCAGAACACTCACATCTTTGTTCAAACGTCACCTGGTCATCTTACTTAAAAAGAAATGCAAATATCCCATCTTCTTTTCTCATTCGGATACTCTTCCTACTGTTTTTTCTCCACAGCACTTATCATCTTCTAATGCTATCAAATTTATCTATTTACCCATCCATCTATCTATATTTTCTCCTCACTAGAAAGTACACCACAAAAACAAGTACTTTTATTTTTGTAGATGTATGCCTAGCATCTAAAACAAAGCCAGGCACATAGAAGGTGCTTGATAGATTATTATTGAGGGAGTGATCAACTTCATCAAATTATACTATCATCAAAGTGAAATACTGCTCCACTGACTTTCCCCATTCCACTGGCTTTTGGGGATTAAATTTTCCTCCAAGTTAGTTCTTAATTTTTATTTTAGGCTATCTCTTCTCTTCTCTTCTCTTCTCTTCTCTTCTCTTCTCTTCTCTTCTCTTCTCTTCTCTTCTCTTCTCTTCTCTTCTCTTCTCTTCTCTTCGAGTCGGAGTCTCACTCTGTAACCCAGGCTGGAGTGCTGCAGTACGCTCATGGCTACTGCAACCTCGACCGGCTGGGCTCAGGCGATCCCTCTGCCTCAGTCTTCCAAGTAGCTGGAACTACAGGCACGTGCTATCACGCCTGGCTTATTTTTTTATTTATTGTAGAAACAAGGTTACACCAAGTTGTCTAGGTTTTTTCTACCAGTATTTTCTCAGAAATTGAGCACAAAATATGCTATTCATCCTCTAAGTAACCATGCCTCATCCATCTTCTAGTAGGTTACCATTCTTCAGTCACCACACATTTACTTCATTAATTTAGCTTCCAAATTAATTAGTAGGCAAAAACAATTGTTGCTTTTTCTATGGCAAGACAGTTAAGATAAATCAACAAGAATCTGTCTGTCCAATGCCACCCTCCTTTTGCTGCCAAGAGAACTCCAACTTTCTAACCCTAGAATTCAAAACAGGAAATATAGAGAAAACATATCCATTAAAAAGTGGACTAGGTAGAGAAAAGGAGAGAGAAGGGGACAAGATGCAATTACAATAGGGCAATCACAATTATCAGTCATTTTTGGATTGTTTAGTGTCCCAGAAATCACACCTAACATTTAAATACCTTATTTTATTCAAAATCCTCACAGCAACCATATGACAAAGTACTATTGTTATTACCATGTTACAGATAAAGCAGTGAAGCCTGAAAACTCCAGAAACTTGTTTAAGGTCGCATGGTTGAAGGCCAGGCTACAATCCCCAAGCTCTCTGAGCTCTGAACCTGTGCCCAGCCACCTGCTATCCTGATGCCTTGGGAGGCTGGAAAGGTGAGAGTCCACCTTGCCTCAAGGGAAGAACTAGGAAGTGTTACTCCACCTCAGACCATTTTATGTCAACAATAGCAAATGAGCTGGTCCTTTTACAATCTCTCAATCAGTATTTGCTAAGGGTAAGGCAGTGAAATAGACTCTAAATGGGCACAAAAGCATTTTGGACATAGCTCTTGTCCTCAAATTGGAGAAGTGAAACAGACTTAATAAAAGATAATGGTGCAAAAGAAATATTAACAGCTTAATTCATTAGAGCAAGGGTTAGCAAGCTTTTTCTATAAAGGGCCGGATAGCAAATATTTTAGGCTTTGTGGTCATATGCTCTGTGTCACAAGGACTCAGCTCTGCTACTGAAGCACAGATGCAGCCATAGACAAAACATAAATGAACAGGCATGGCTGTGTTCCAATAAAACTTTATTTATAAAAACAGTTCATGGACTCATGCCAGGGTTTGTCAACCCTTTTGTTAATAAAGACCCTGAGACAACATATGGTATATTTCTGAATGAGATTTGGGGACATTAGGTATTCTGGGAAGTTCAGAGGTGGGAGAAGAAATAGAGACAAGCAAGATGTAAGAAGGAAGAGACAGAGAAGGAGGAAGAGAACCGAGACAGCAGTGTTGTGTAACCCAAGGAAAGGGATGCTGTGAGTTACCAAGGCTTCAAGGATGGTGAAGACTTCATGGGGTGGGAGAAAGATGGTTCCCAGTCTTGCATCTGCTCTCCTCTTTGTTCCCATTGTCACACTGCTTTCACTCCCCTGACCCGTTATAATAACCTCCTGCTTCTCATCTCTTTATTTTTCAGTCTTTAGCAGACATCCTTACCATAAGAGTTTATTTGTCCTTGGGAAACCAAACAATCCAAACCTGTAATTGTTTTCCTTCAGCCGCTCTGCTTTTAAACTCCCATTCTGGCTCCTCTATGTCCCAGTGTTGTGCTATTCTGAAAAATAAAGCCTTTGTTTCCTCTACCGGTATCTGAGATCTCAGTGGTCTCTAGGCCTGAATTAGGTATCTGAATGCCTAAAGAAAACAGAAATTCTGGTATATTTTAAAATGAGTCTCAATTCTTCTATTGACTTGCAGGAAAGACCTGGAGTTACCACCTTCTTTATTAGTACTATTAAATCTGGCTGTTTTAAAAAATAAAAAATATCTCTATGATACTCCTCAGTTTCAACCTTTTATCATCACTGAGACATATATCTACCACACAATTCATGTTCCAATGGATTCCAAGTCATGTTGCCTTTACTTCTTAGAATACTCCTGCATCTGCGTCTCTTTGTCCCCATTGTCACACTCCTTTTACTATATGACCCTATATATCAGTCTCCTGCTTCTCATCTCTTTGTTTTTTAGTCTTTATCATCAGAGGTCCCCCCCCCTTTGGGAAAATCAAACAATCCAAACCTATAATTGTGTTGTCTGTTAGTCTTTCCACTTTTAAAACTTGTTCTTAAGCCAGTCTTCTCTTCCTGCTTCCAGATTCCATCACCACCACCACCACCACCACCATCACCATCATCATCATCATCATCACCATCATTATTATTTTGAGTCTCACTCTGTCACCGAGACTGAAGTGCAGTGGCACGATCATGGCTCACAGCATCCTCAAACTCTTGGGCTCAGGCTATCCTTCCAATTCAGCCTCTGAGTAGCTGGGACTACAGGAATGTGCCATCATTAGCCTGGCTAATTTTTTAATTTTTTTTTTCATAAAGATGAGGTCTTGCTCTGTTGTCTAGGCTGGTCTCGAACACCTGTGCTCAAGCAATCCTCTCATCTCGACATTCCAGAGTGCTGGGATTACAGTTATGAGCCAGCGTACCCAGTTGGCCATCATTATTATTACTACCATCATCTCTGTTGTTATTTTTTCTTTATATGACTCAGTTTATAGCCATTTAAACTAGCAAAGAATCCATTTGTAATATAGTTTTCAACTTGGACAGTGATGCATTATTGCCTCAAATCCCCTTCCTAAGAAGGAATAAAGTGTATGAGAAAAATCTGGAGGTGGTAAAAAGCATCTATGTTGCTAGAACCAGATGTTTTTTGCAGGATTATCAGCATGTAGCTAACTCAACACCTGATGGAGATGGATTCATTGATATTTGAGAAGACCTCTGTGTCAAAATGAGACTCTTGTTTTTAAACTTGAGCCTCAAACAATCTTTCTAGTTCATTTTTGCAATCATGATTTCAAAACTGTTTTCCTTCCTTGTTTCAAGTCTCAGACTTTGCCAACAGTGTGAAGGTGAAAGGCATCTATGATATTACAATATGATTCCTTAATAATAACAATTAAGCCACCACCCTTCACATGGTTGCTAGTCAGGTTTTCAGTACCTTGGGACTAGGTCTTTATTTTCCTGCATGCTATGACTTTTTGACATGTACTTTTAAAAGGTAGACAAGGGCCGAGCTCTGTGGCTCAGCCTGTAACTCCAGCACTTTGGGAGGCCGAGGCTAGTGGATTGCCTGAGCCCATGGGTTTGAGACCAGCCTGGGGAACATGCTGAGATCTTGTCTCTACAATAAATCAAAAAATTAGCCGGGCATGGTAGCATCCGCCTGTAGTTCCGGCTACTTGGAAGGCTGAGGAAGGAGGATTGCTGGAGCCCAGCAGGTCAATGCTGGGGTGGCCGTGAGCACGCCACTGCACTCCAGCCTGGGTGACGGAGTGGGACTTCAACTCAAAAAAAAAAAAAAAAAAGAGGTAGACAAGTGCAGATTTGAATTTCATGATAGAAAATGCTTAATTTTCAGTGATCAGATGATCATTTTTAAATACACAAATGCTCCTTCTCATTATATTACAGCCAGAGTAAATAATCTTTTCAAAACAAAATCTGGGCCAGGAACGGTGGGTCACACCTATAATCCCAGTGCTTTGGGAGGCTGATGAGGGAGAATGGCTTAAGCCCAAGAGTTCAAGACCAACCTGGACAACATAGCGAGACCTTGTCTCTACAAAAAATCAAAAAAGAAAAAGAAAAACAGAAATCTGTCCCTGTCATGTCTCCCTCTAGACCTTGAATTGGCATAGAAGGCCCCAATGCCTGGGCCTTCTTTAGTACGTACTGCCTCCTTCTTCCCAGTCTGGCTATTCTGATCCTCTCTCAGTTCCTCCAAGGAGGCAGACCTCAGAGCTCCTCCACACTGCTGTCTCTCTTATCTAACTCTTGACCTAGCTAATGTTTACTCAAACTCCAGGTTTCAGCTAAACTATTACTCCTTCAAAGGGGTCTTCCCTGACACTCTCTTCCCCAGTCTAAATTAAGACCCTGTATTTATATTGTCTAATCACAACTTGTATTCTTCCTTCAAACCCCTTAACACAATTGATAATTGTATGGTACACTGTATGATTCTTTGATCAATGTGTCTCTCCTTGTATCAGTCAGATTTAATCAGAGAAGCAGAACCACCCCAATTAGTATTAAGAGATGTATTACAGAGATTAGACCTTATGCAATTGTGGGTGCTGGTGAAGAGACCTATGGAAGACTGTCATCTAGTTTCTAGCGATGAGCCTGATGTCTCCATCAGTCAGCAGGACTGGCAGTGGGGAAGACATTCTAAGTATGAAATGGGGAGACCAAGTGCTAGGAGGTCTCCAGGAGGACAGACTGAAACTCACGTCCATCTCTCACTACCTCCAACCTTGATGATGCGGGAAATGTGCAGAAGAAGTTGGGGGCCTTCACTGAGAAGATGTATGTATGTCTGGCCTGGGACTCAGACACTGAAGGAGGTGATCAGGTAGGGGCTGCAGAGGCTGCTGGCCAAATGCTGCCTGTGGCCAACAAGGTGAGCAAGCAGATGGGTTGCAACGTGTATGGACTGCAGCAGCACCTGGAACCTGACACTGACTTTCAGAGCTGCTGCTTGTTCCTTGTAGTCAACACTAAGGCAGAATCATATATGAAAGGAAGTTCTGCAAAACTTGGTTTCAGCTTGGCTCAGGTGACACAGTACAAAACTATCCTGTCCCTTTATAGTCGCTAAATTCCATGATGGCAAGGAATATATTCTCTATATATGCCCAGCACTTTCTACCCATAGTACATCCTTTATAAGTTGTAATTCAAAGGATGTTCTCTATTTGTTTGTTTTTTAGAGACAAGGTTTCACACTTTCACCCAGTGACACAATCAACTCACTGCAGCTTTGAACTCCTGGATTCTAGTGGTCTTCCCTTCTCAGCCTCTTGAGTAGCTAGGACTATAGGCATGCACCACCACGGCCAGTTAATTTTTAAATATTTTTAGAGATGTAGTCTTACTATGTTGCCCAGACTGGTCTCAAACTCCTAGGCTCAAGCAATCCTCCTGCCTTGGCCTTTCAAAGTGCTAAAACTAGTGGGTGTGAGTCACTGCAGTTGGCCCAAGGGATACATTTTTTAATAAAAATTTTATTTTTGTGTATAAACAAAACAAATTATTCATCTAAAATTTATCTTTTGAATTGCAACTTATTGAGGACTTAATTATAAATTATAAAATTGAACACTTTGAACAGGATGTCATTTTAGTTGAGCATTTAATAGATTTTTATTTTATTTTATTTTATTTTATTTTATTATGTTATTGTGGGGTACAGTTAGGGTTAGGCATACAAAAATATTTCGTTCAGGTACCCTTGTTGATAAGAGGTGTCTCCCCATCCTCAGATAGATACCCACCA
>CAUYQG010132901.1:0-18655 GCA_963574415.1 Tarsius wallacei
CATGCTGATACGTGGACACACCACGGAGTCATCCCATATGAAAGAGGGCATACAGCCGGGCTCGGTGGCTCAACCTGTAATCCCGTGCTTTGGGAGGCTGAAGTGAGTGGATTGCCTGAGCCCATGGGTTCAAGACCCACCTGGGCAACTTGGTGAGACCTCATCTCTACAATAAATAAAAAAAAATTAGCCGGGCGTGGTAGCGCATGCCTGTAATTTCGGCTACTCGAAAGGCTGAGGTGGAAGGATCACTGGAGCCCAGCAGGTCGAGGCTGCGGTGGCCGGGAGCAGCCACTGCACTCCAGTCTGGGTGACGGAGTGAGACTCCAACTCAAAAAAAAAAAGAAAAAAAGAAAGAGGGCATATGCAAGAAAGAGACTTTGTCCCTTCAAGATTTGGAGTTGTTTGTTACACAGCAGACCCAGCCTTTCTAACCAGAGCAGAGAGCACCAGGCCCTACCATTGCAAGCTCCCTCAGGTCCCTAATCATGTCCTCAATACCATCCATTCTTTCCCCTTACTGCTCAATCTGATCTCCTGTCTCCCCTTTATAAGAGCCGTGGTGACTACAACAGACCTGCCAGGATAACCTTCCCCACCTCAAGATCCTTAACCGAATCACATCTGCAAATGTCCTTATCTCATATAAAGTCACATTCTCAGTGGGCCCTTTTTTTTTTATTTCTCTGTATTTTTTCTACAGGCATATTCGAGTCATCTAGTCCCACCTTGCTTCCCCAGCACCCCCACCCCTTCTCTCCCTCGTCTAGCATAATATCTTAAGCATTCTTGCTGAATAAATGAATGTTTATTTCAAATGAACACCATATCATGATATCTGCTTTACCAAGAGCCCAAACAGTATGGTTACTAAAGCTACACACACACACAAACACACAAAGAAAAAGGTAACATGCCTCATAAAAACAAGAAAAGGAAAAAAGATAGCTTGATCCAGGCTTGTCAAAATTACTGGGAAAAGAAAGTAAACTATCTCCCATACCGACACTCAGTAATAAGTTGTTAATATGAACATATGCTTCAAGTTTATGATTAGTTATATGAACACATGTATTGTGCATACATTTATCAGTAGTTGGTACTTTGCATGACATCAAATCACTGTAACTTATCAGATCATAAGTCTGATGTCTTCTTGCTGAAAGTTGCTTCTTAGCTGCCTCTCGTTCCTTCCATACTAGACAATTTGTGCAAGGTAAAGCTCTTCTCAGCTTGAGGTTTGGACAGGATAACGCCTTCAATATCTGTTCTCTTAGGGACTTCATGGTCACCCATTCACATGGGCCCTGAGGCAAGAGAACAGAACAAAAGGCTTCTTTAAACCTGGGATCTGGCCGGGGGTTCAGAGGCTCACTCATGTAATCCCAGCACTTTGGGAGGTGGAGATGAGAGGATTGTCTGAACCCACAGGTTCGAGACCAGCCTGGACAACTTGGTGAGACCTCATCTCTACAATCAATTTCAAAAAAATTAGCCGGGCCTGGTGGCACATGCCTGTAATTCCAGCTACTTGGAAGGCTGAGGAGGAAGGATCCCCTGAGCCCAGCACGTCAAGGTTGCGGTGGCTGTGAGCGTGCCACTGCACACCAGCCTGGGCAATAGAGTGAGACTACAACTAAAAAAAGAAAAGAAACCTGGGATCCCAAACTTTCACGTTCCCTGGTAATTGTTTCAACCACTTTCCTCTGCTGATGCATACTAAGAATGCCAGGAGGTGGAGGACATTCTCTTTGATCGACTGTTTAATCTCATGCTCTCCTGTAACTGACTTACAGTTTTCTTCATTCTCACACAAGTGCAATCTTGCCAATTCTGGGATCTCCCAAAGGTGAATTTAGACCCTTGTGAGTAATTATCTGTGGGCCTCCTAATCATCCAGTGAGTGAATCCAACAATTGAATTGAAGATAAATCTCAACCTCAGCAAAAAGGTTTTAGTTTGAGCGCATGTTCTGAAGGGAGAGTACGCACGTGAGACTCACGTATGATCTTAAGGGCTATTACAGGGAGAAAATAGCAAGTACTATTTTGCCACTGACAAGAAGAACTACACAGGGGTCAGCAGCCACATAGTGACCTGAGAAGGCCTCAAAGGTGACGGCCTCCCTGCCCATGGCCCTGATCTAGACCCAGCTAAGCTACAACATGAATCCCACAGCATGAATCCCATAACACTCCTCGGCACCCTAGACTGACATCCCACTCGTGTAGACACTCTTCTCTAAAATTTCACTTCTGCTCTCCTCTCCTTTTCATGTTTGTCATCTAGGTTTTCAGTCATTTCGTTCTGAGCTTAGCTTCAGTTGCTTTATCCATAAAATCATGTTAGAAAAATGACAAAAGAGAATGGACCTCTTCTCTCTAGAAAAGTGCTCTAAGGCACATGTGAATCACTATAATTTCGGTCACAATTTCCGGAGTTCATAGAATTTATTTTTCTTACTCTTCTTTCTGAAACAGGAGCATTCACAAAATTTCTGAAGTTACAAATCCACACCCTGGAGTCCCACAGATCCTACCTCAAAAACTTTGCTCTGTAGTGTGGGATGATTGAGGATGGGCACTATCATAATACCAGTACAGCAGACCACCAAAAAATGTGATGTGGTTCATTCATTCATTCATTCACTAAATGTATTGATGGTTCACTATAGACTTTGGGAGATGGAGATGAGAGGACAAAACCCTCCACTAGGTATGGGAGATACCACAGCCAAAAAGTCACAGTGCCCGCCCTCAATCATCCCCCACTACAGGACAAAATTTTTGAGGTGGGATCTATGGGACTCCAGCGTGTGGATTTGTAACTTCAGAAATTCTGTGAACGCTCCTATTTCAGAAAGAAGAGTAAGACAAATAAATTCTGTGAACTCTGGAAATTGTGAGCAAAATTATAGTCATTCACATGTGCTTTAGAGCACTTTTCTAGAGAGAGGAGGTCCGTTCCTCCCCACAGATCCTCACTGGGGTCTGTGTAGTGATGGTGTGGGGTTTCACCCATCCAGCATGTTTTTCCTGGTAGCAGAGCTCATTCCTTCCTCCTGGAAGAATGCCGCTTTGCTGTTCTCAAGCCATATGGTTTGGATGAGGAGTAATCCCACCACTTACCTCCAGGGTTGGATCTGTGATTCAAGCTGGGACAATCAAAGTAAAAAAGGCAATTGCTTCCCATCAGGGCTTTGAAACTGGTGGAATTCAAGCCACACCTGCCGGCGGCCATCTTTGCCCCTGTGTGGGAAAGCCTATCTAAAGTAGAAGTCAACAGGGAAGAAACCTAAGCAGAAATCTGAAGAACGGTAAACTCATTAGAACTTTTATTGGAAGACTTCATTTCAGCCAAATTTCAAACCGAATCTAGCCTGGGACTTTTTAGTTACATAAGCAAAATATTTTAGATTCTGTATAAGGCTGTTAGAATTGTCTTCCTCTTCTTTTGAGTGAGACACAAGCTGGCTAATTCAGTTTAAATCCACCTCCCTTGGCCAACAGCAAACTTACAAAGATCCTAGTTTATTGTTCAAAGATACTAAGCTATCCATATCCAATCCATGTTTATTGATTCAACTAGCTCCATTATTTGTGGGGCACTTGCTTTAACTGCCCATCCTGAGGTACAAACTCAATCATCACCAGAACTCAACTTACCACGCCCCCAAATTCGACTTCCTTACTGCCACACCCACTTATTCCATGCTGTGAAACACAATAGCAGAGATCAGTTTTTCCTCTGATGGGTTCTGAGCCACTTGAAGGATTGCAAACCACCATACAAGTCTTCTCCATGTTTCCTCCTCCCATCTCAACATATCAGAGGGACTATACGTCCTGTGTCCCCCATCAGCCTAGTGACACAATGCCTCGTCAGCTCTCACCACATGCTTGTGCTGGTGCCTTCCCTGTCATTCTTCACAGAAGGAGAAGCTGCCAGCAATGGAGCTCCACCCAAGGGAATCATGGGGGACTAGCCTCCAGGGATGAGACTGCTGCTATCACAGCTACTTGTTCCTTTACAGTTCAGCGAAGTCAGTGCTCACAAAATCAGAAGAGTGGGGGGACTCGTGGCAACAAGCCCGAGACAATGTCAAGTTTTGTTTTCAAATCACAAGTTTTTAATCCTGCGTGAATGAAATCATAACACATGGATAAAAATGAAAGTTAATATATGAAAGTGAAAGCAGTCATTACAATAAAAGAATGGGGCTAGGGCTTTATTTTCTCTTTTTGAAAAAAAATTCACTTACGATATTTAATGTGGTTTTAAGTGTTTTTCAAAAACTTAGCATAAATCTCTTTTTTAAAAAATAAGAAGTGTTGCAGATTGCCCGCTTATGTTGTGACATATCTCAAGTGGGAAATTCCCTGGTGACAAAACATCCAGAAAATATGGCACTAAACACACACACACAAACACACAAACACAGACTTTCACACAGACACACACACACACACAGATACACACACACTTAGGTTAAAGGAGTGAATCTGTCTAAAGTCCATTTTGACTATATTTGATTATGGTGTGGACACAGCATTGGTATTACAAAAGTGACTGGAGTACTTTTCTCATTGCAAGAAATACTGGAACACAAGGTGTACATGTTTGCAACTGTGCTCTTTCAAAAGAAGAAGCAGAAGAGGAACCACCTGCACCTAGGTGGCAATTCCCCATGGGGGGAGGGGCTGGCCTGGCAAGCCCACAGCGTGGGAAACCCCTGTGAGCTGCAGAGGAAGTGAGCACACAGGAAACACCAAGCCCACTGCTCCCTGAGGACCACAGATGCCCCTCGGTCTCCGCTGGAGGCTTTTAGAGTTGGCCCTATGAGGGAGAAAGGTGGTAGGTAGAGACTCAAGAGAAGAAAAAACAGCAAAGGCTGCGCAGGGGGTGGGGAGGAGAGGTGGGGGGAATGACGGGGGTAGGGAAGTGAAGGGACCCGGAGGAACAGAGGCAGAGCCTGTGGTAGTGGAGACCCCAGGGGCCGAGGCAACCGACCGCCAGCACCCACACTGGGCAGTTGAGTGGAGCCTCCATCTGTGTCCAGCTGGCCACCTGGTTGAGAAATCACTTGTACAATCTGAAAGAGAATATAAAACTCCAGAGGGGAAAAAACGGTGCTGCTTTTGGAGGGGACTTCCCTTCTGATGAGGTTTCAGATCATGTCCCCCAACAGTGTCCTGTCTCATGACAGGGCTTCAAGGAAATGAGACAACTCAGATGCAAATTAAGATGGAAAAAAAATCCAGCAGTAGCTTGAAAAAACTAAGGGAGCCATGAGGAGCCTGGCAAGGCAGAGTCATAAGACAACGCACAGTGTGACTCGGACTGCTGTGGGAGGGAGTCCTGGAGAGCAAGGGCAAGGGTCCCTTGGTCTTATTTTTTAATTTTATTTAGAGCTGTGGGGTATAAGTGAGGATTTGCTACATAAGTAAGTTGTATGCAGGGGAAGTTTAGGCTTCCAGCAGGCCCTCTCTCGCCTGATAGTGGACCAGGTACCCAGGGTATTGCCACATGCCTGCCTCCCTCCTCTATCCTTCTCTCCCCTAGTAGTGTCCAGTGTCTGCCAATCCCACTCTCATGTTCATGTGACCTGTGATCAGGGCTAGCTTATGAGTGAGAATATGTGGTATCAGTTCTTGGTTTCTGTGATAGTTCACTTAGTACGATGGTCTCCAGCTGCATCCATGTTGCTGTTAAGGCCATGATTGGGTTCTCCTTTGTGGCTGCATAATACTCCATGGTGTGTATGAACTACATTTTTTCTTTTATCCAGTCCACTCTCGGTGGGCATCTGAGTTGGTTCCATGTTTTTGCTATTGTGAATAGTGCTGCAATGAATATACGTGTACGGGTATCTTTTCGCATCTGAAAAAGGCCTAACATCCAAGATCTACAAGGAACTCAAATGAATTGAAAAGAAAACAAAAGTTCATTAAAAGTGTGCAAAAGACATGAACAGACACTTCTCAAAGGAAGGCATTCAAGCAGCCAATAAACACATGAAAAAATGTTCAGCCTCACTCATCATCAAAACTACAGTGAGATAGCACCTCACAGTGATTAGGAAGGCTATCATTAAAACCAACAGGTATTGGTGAGGCTGCGGAAAGAGGAAACGCTTCTACACTGTTGGTGGGAATGTAAGTTGGCTCAGCCTTTGTGGAAAGCAGTGTGACGTTTTCTCAAAGAACCAAAGATTTAGCTTCCATATGATCCAGCAAACCCACTTCTGGGAATATACCCAGAGGAACATACATTCCTTCACCAAAAGACACTTAGTCTTAAATAATAACTTGAGCTTCGGTAATGAAAGCCTACATTGTACAGGAACTTTAAATGCCTCACCTCTTGTTCTTACAGTAGCTTAAGATAAAATGGAAATTGTTATCCCCCTTCTCATCTGTAAGGATGAAGAAACACACGCAGAGAAATTAAGTCAATGAGCCAACATCACCCTGTTGCCGGCCCAGAGTCAAGTCGAGGTCCATCGAATGCCAGGGACTCTGCAGTCACTAAGTTACGTGACTCACTGTGCAGTCACACACTTCTTCACACCTAGATTTTGACATGGCAGGAGGAAGGCTAATGTGGGGAAGACAGTCACCTAAAATGCACTGATTTCAGTCCTGATCTGTCTCCGCCATTCACCAGGTCTGTGGAAATGGACCGCTCACGACAGAATGCATGTCCAGGACCTCTGGGACTCAATTTTCCCATCTACCAAGTGGGGCTGTAATAGACCTTTGCAGAACTTGAATTCTGTGAGATATAGCTAATCCTCACATGCTAAAACAAGGAAAGAAACCTCAAAGTTACCTTTCTTTTTGAGCAAAGTATGTGATGATATTATCTTATTTTAGTTCTCTATGGATAATATCCATTTAAGGGACTTATGCTTAAGAAATTAAAATGCTTGTAAACATTTTTGTGATGGCTTTGTAAATGGAGACAAAGTATTTCCAGTCAACTCTTTGTCAGCAGAAAGGACACACAGAAAAAAATTACAACAGCAAATCCACATTCTTTAACCCTCTCTCAGAATAAATCATAACTCACCGTGGGAAAATAATTACTTGCCAGGAAGTCAGGCCTATGAATCATGTTACTGTTGTCCTTGACCTCTGCTATAGCAAGAATCAGGGAAAAGACTGAAAAGCTAGGGTGTGAACTCTGATTTGCCAACAGTTACACTCATGGCATTATAAGGCGGTGAAAACCGAAAGCTGAGTGAACAGCAGGCCTGTGGAGTCATGACGCTGCTGCACTGCACGGCCGAGCCCAGGACACAGTGACATGCACTCTTGACTTCCTGAGTCACCTTTTGGGTCCAAATCTTGACAGCCCCAGAATCATTGATCATCATGTGCAAATAATGCCACCCTTTGGACTAGTCCTGACAGCCAACCTGCTTGTTTGCTAATTAATACTCATGTAAGAGACATTCTTGCCAGGCTTGGTGGCTCATGCCTGTAATCCCAGTACTTTGGGAGGACGAGGCAGAAGGATCACTTGAACCCAGGAGTTCAAGACTAGCCTGGGCAACATAGTAAGACCTTGTCTCTATATTAAAAAAAAGAGAGAGAGAGAGAGAGAGCCTCCTAGGAAACATCAGTAAACATCACAAGAAAGGGGTTAGAGTGTCTAACAGTGTCCATTTTCCAGAATAAAAATTTATGCAAGACAGACACCAAAAATATATTTTTCCTTGTGGTTTCAGCAAATATTGTGTTATAATTTCTCCTCTGTTGCGGTATATCTACTGCAAATACTTTCTATATTATATTTTTCTACATAGGCTTTGATGGCTTAAAAAATGTTTGGTTTAAACAGGGAGCTATTTTGTGATCAAAAACATAGATACAACATATTTAAGATAAATTATATGCCACATAAGCAAAATTCTAGCAATTTATAGCAAGAGATAAGAAAACTGATTTCTTCACTAATCCGAGCACTATTCTCCACTTTCTTCAATGTTTAAATGTGTGAAAGTAAAACTTCATGGTTCTCATGGTGTAGAAGGAAGAATTTAAAATTATTTCTGGGTGCGGTGACTCATGCCTGTAATCCCAACACCAAGGGAGAAGGATTACTTGAGACCAGGAGTTCAAGATCAGCCTAGGCAACATAGTGAGACCTCATGACTACAAAAAATACAAAAAATTATCCCAGTATAGTGGCATGGACCTGTAGTCCCAGCTACTCAGGAGGCTGAGGTGGGAGGATAGCCTGAGTCTAGAAAGTTGAGGCTGCAGTAAGCCATGATCATGCCACTGCACTGCAGCCTGGGTGACAGAATCCCTGTCTCAAAAAATTTAAAAAAAAAATGATAAAATAAAATAAAATCCCCCCAGTCCATAGAACTCATCTTTATTATAATGCATAGGTTGAAGGAGAGTATTATAGCCAACGTGTATATAATTAATAGACTCTTGATGTATTTTATTCTACCTCCTGACCAGTTTAAATAAAAACTGAGCCTGTATCCCCATGCCTATGTTTTTACTTATGAATTGCATATCTGTGATATTAACATATTATGAACAATATAAATCATCCATAAAATAATTTTTAAAAGATGATATTTAAAGGTACATTTTTTTTTTTTTTTTTTTGAGTTGGAGTCCCACTCTGTCGCCCAACTGGAGTGCAGTGGCCGCTCCCGGCCACCGCAGCCTCGACCTGCTGGGCTGCGGCGATCCTTCCGCCTCAGCCTTCCAAGTAGCTGGAACTACAGGCACCCGCTACCACACCCGGCTAATTTTTTGATTTATTGTAGAGATGAGGTCTCGCCTGCCCAGGCGGGTCTCGAACCCACAGGCTCAGGCAATCCACTCACCTCAGCCTCCCAAAGGCGCGGGATTACAGGCTGAGCCACCAAGCCCGGCCTGCATGTATATATTTTTATTATTCCCTGCCCCCATACCTCAATAGATCACAGATGTATGCACCCCACTGTGGGATCATTGACCTTCCATGTTTGCTTGTCATGATGGAATTCCTCTATCAAATGAGCTCTGAGAATTTGAGCCTGTAAACAACTTGTTAAAAATCCAAAATAGCCTGTCAATTTCAAGATCAGTCTTAAGGCAAGTAAACTAAGCACTCATAAGAAATCCCACAGTAAGAGTGGTTCAGCCACTCTTCGACTGGCTTATAGAGAGTTGCTTCTAAGTCCCTGAGTGTCTTGGATCCTTGCCCACTGGGTTTTTTAGGGAACAACTAAATACTATCCCCTCAGTCATGTCAATTTCCCTCCAGTGTGTTTAACCTTGCAGAACTGTTTCTCTAGATGAGAACAGGGTTACACAAAGGGAAGAGAACATGTCCTCAGCAGGATAGTTATGCCATGTAGGGAGTTTGGAGAAGAGACATGGCTGAACAGAGAGGAGGTCCTCTGCCTGGACATGGTGCTCACTTGCGTTCTTAGGTGAAGAGTGTGGTGGAGGAACACATACAATAGTTGGCACAACCAGTAAAAGAAATAGGTTTCTGGTCCTGGGTGCTGAGTGGGAAGGCATGAAACCCCTTACACTCATGTCCGCTCCTAGATACTGCCATGTACAAAGTCCCCCTACTTGAAGGGAGCACACTGACCCTGAATTCACTTCCCATCTGAAAGTGTGTGTGTGTGTTTCTTAAGAGACTCCTTGGCAGGGAAACCCACTAACCATGATTAACATCTCAGCATGACCTTCAGGGCCTCATGCATTAGTTAAGAGTGCTAAGAGGATCCGAAATGCTGGTGACGGGTGTGAAGAGACACGTGAACAGGGAGGTGGCAGGGCTATTGATCTAAAAGGGAACTGGAAGACCATTGATACTGGGGGAAGTGGTAAAGAGATCTCTGAAGGGCAAACAGCATCATTTACGCTTTGGTTTAGAAATCATTGTCTGGCAGCCACCCTACATACTAGTTCTTTGTTGAGTTGGTTCCACAATCACTGAAATGAGGAAGTGAGCCCAACACTTCTGTAAGCCTCAGAGGTGACAAGAAGTTATGAAAATTCCTGGTGGGTTTGCATTAGACTCCAATCCTTGAAGGAAGAAAGACAGGGAGATTCCACTGATGAATCATACCTAAGGGACAGGGAGTCTGTAAGAGGTTTCCTCAGACAATATAAGTCTACAGAGTTGGAGGAAACCGAACCAAGTTGACAAATTTGGGAGACATGGGTGTTTCCCACAGAACAAGTGGAAGAACACCCAGTGAGAAGTGCTGGGAAACCAAGGCAGATGCAGGAAGAACGCCTGGCAAGGGGAGAGGCAAGACAAAGATGCAGTATATTGTCAGGCTGCCAGGAATGTGGAGGGTGGGGCTGGGGACTGAGCGAAGGGGGAGCGGGGGACCCGGCCATACCTGGAGGGCCTCTGGGAGAGGCAAAGTGAGTCCTAAGTCAGAGAGGTATAACAGGAGAGCCTGAGGACAGGGCCAGGCCCCATCATGAAATTCCTTGGGAGTCTGTAGGGCAGGCAGCGTCCTGGGGACAGGAGGTGTGACCTCATCACCCAAGGGGTTTTGACAGTAGAGGCTGGAGGAACCAGAGATGAACTCTCCCAGGAAGAAGTGCATGGGGAGAAACTCACACATGGATGGGCATTTCTCAAAAAGCTTTCTCTTGTTGAACATGTCTATTTAAAGACTCTGGATCTGATTTTGTCCAGAGTGACTAATGTGTGTGTGGTGTCAGATCTGATGTGGCATAAGTAGCTTCGAGCACTGTATACGGTAATTGGGAAGGTTCTAATCACATCTTGACAACAATGTTACAGTCTATATGATGTCACAACAGATGAATAAAAACACACACACACAAGCAATAAGTTTTTTCTGCAAAGGCCAAATATTTTTATATTTTGGAAGACTAAACATATTTCATAAAACCACAATTTATAAGGTTAAAACATTCTGTGATCTTCTTTGGTTCTAATTATTTTTTGTGTTTTCATATAATCATGGTAAAATAGTATTCGCTTAATGACTAAATATAATAGCGATAATTAAGATGTAACAGTGATTGACTTTCAAAATAACTACATGATGTATGTATGTTTAGTGCCTGGATTTTATGCATAGTGAGTCTTTTACAATTTGCTCAGTCGAGGGCAGAGTCAGGATTCAGAACTCTATTGATCTGTTTCCAGAGTCCCAGTTCATCCTACATCTGACCACTTACATCTTCTATTAAACAGCAATTTTTTGAAATTAGAAATCTGTTACATTTTATTCCATAGCAGCCTGTTTTATTACAGTGAAAGCATCGATTTATTATCTCCCTAACTACTCTGGGATTCTTCCACAGCTCACATGGGGTCACCAGCTTCTGATCATGTCTGGAAAACAGCAAGTGCTCAACCAATGTCTATTAAACTAAACTAGATCTAAAACTGAAATAGAATGCAGAGTTGTACTGGAGTTCATAGAGCATGTCAGATCAGCGGCATCTTAACTAACAGGACACGAGCTTCTGTACTTAAACACACTTCCAGCATTTTTGTTTCACTGGTTTCTCACATGTTCACATAACTTTGATGCAGTTTTATTGTTTTAAATGGGTGTAGTCCACCTGTTCCTCATGTTTTTCCTTTGTGTTTTCCCTTTCAGTGATTCTCTGCCAGCTTTTCTATACTTCCTTCTCACTTCCCCACCCCTGCTCTGTCATTGCCAGACAAACCTATTTAGTCATTTGCTAGATTAAAGATAAAAGAGACTGGGTGTGGACTCACACCTGTAACCCTAGCGCTTTGGGAGGCAGAGGCAGGAGGATTGCTTGAGCCCGGGATCAAGACCATCCTGAGCAACATAGCAAGAACTCATATCTATATAGCATCAAAAAATTAGTCAAGTGTGGTGGTGCATGCCTGTAGTCCCAGCTACTCAGGAGGTTACAGTGGAAGGATCACCTGAACCCAGGAGGTTGAGGCCGCAATGAGCCATAAATGTGCCACTGCACTCCGGACTGGATGACAGAGTGAGAACTTGACTCAAAGAAAAAAAATTTAAAAAATGATAAAAGAGATATATGAAGGAAAAACAACATGAAACTTGGGCATAGACTTTTTTTTCCTTTTCTTGTTTTATTTTATTTTTTAGAGATGGGATCTTGCTATGTTGCCCAGGTTGGACTGAAGCTCCTGGGTTCAAGCAAGTCTCCTGCCTTAGCCTCTCAAGTACCCGGGACCCCTGGTGCATGCCACTGCACTCAGCTTTAGATTTTTAATTTTAATTTTATTTCCCAAATTACTGTAAAAACAGCTTAGAACTATTTCTTTTATTTCCTGGGTTAGCACATTATATATACCTTGGGCAGGTAACTACTGATTCCTAATGTCCAACAGCTGGTTCTTGAGTGCTTTAAGTATATCGTTAAACATTCACGTGTTATTCAGTTTGTGCCTAAGCAGAGCTGCTAATAAACAGACAAATGTTGACACTCATGTTCACAACGTAGTCAATATCCATTTCCTGGGGCAGAGGAAGAGCTTTTGGGGCTGTCTCCCTGCAGAGCCAGGCTGGAGTGCACAAGCCCTCTTTAAACCCGCCCTGTTCCCCCAAGGAGACTCTGTGCAACTCCACCAGCGTGCACCTCCAGAACTGCCCTCCCACTGGCTTTCCCACCATAAGAATTCAGTTTTTGAACTGGTGTTGATCAATTTCAACTTCACAGAAACAAAGCTGGGAGGAGAGTGAGGGCCATCTCTGCCCCTGCCCCACACACAGATTCATCAGATGCCAATTCTGGTAAGTTCTCCTCTGAAGGCATACGTCTCAATCTTCATGTCCAGAACATACCAGACCAGAATGTTTTACACCACTTTAGACTTCCTTCTTCCTCCCCAAAGAGTCAACAACTAATTAATTCCTTTTTTAAAATTATTTTAAAACAGAGTTTATTAGCTAGAAGAAGAAAAGGAAAAAGGAAGATTTGTGGTAGAAAGCTCTGCCTTGGGCAAGTTTTGCAAAAAAGAAAAACTACCAACAACTAACTAATTCTTAAGCAAGAAGAAAGGCAGTGAGAGGACTGTGATGAGATTGCCTACTGAAAACTGAAAACTTCAAGGCCAAAGTAAACATCAGTGCAAATCCTGCTTCTGAAATGTACCATCTGAGCTACATTTCCTCCTGAAGTCTTATGCTTCTGATCTGTAAAATGAAAGTGGACTATGCCCTTCTCATCTGGTGGTAAATATTGAATGAGCCAGGTATGGTGGCTCATTCCTGTCATCCCAGCACTTTGGAAGGCAGAGGCAAGAGGATTGCCTGAACCCAGGGGTTCGAGATCAGCCTGGGCAACTTGGTGAGAATCTCATTTCTACAATAAATAAAAAAATTAGCCAGGCATGGTGGGGTGCACCTGTGGTTCCAGCTACTCAGAAGGCTGAGGCAGAAGGATCCCCTGAGCCCAGCAGGTCCAGGCTGCGGTGGTCTTGAGCGTGCCTCTGCACTCCAGCCTAGGCAACAGAGTGAGACTCTGACTCAAAAAATAAAAATAAATTTAAAAAAAAACTATGAGAATTTTAAAAAATAATACTGGAGTTAGGAAGTCATAAAAGATTAAAAAATCAACGGGCGTGGTGGCTCACCCCTGTACTCCCAGCATTTCCAGAGGTACAGATGAGAGGATTGCCTGAAACCAGACCAGCCTGGGCAACTTGGCAAGACCTGGTTTCTACAATACATCAAAAATTAGCCAGGCGTGGTGCATGTCTATAGTACTAGTTACTTGGAAGGCTGAGGCAGAAGGATCACCTGAGCTCAGCAGGTTGAAGCTGCCGTGGCCATGAGCATGCCTGTGCACTCTAGCCTGGTCGGCAGAGTGAGACTCTGACTCAAAAAACAAAACAAACAAAACAAAACAAAACAAACAAACAAACAAAACTATGAGAATTTTTAAAAATAATACTGGAGTTAGGAAGTCATAAGAGATTTAAAAAAATCACCAGGCATGGTGGCTCACCCCTATAACCCCAGCACTTAGGGAAGTGGAGACAACAGGGTTGCCTGAGCCCAGGGATTGGAGACCAGCCTGGGCAACTTGGCGAGACCTTATCTCTACAGTAAATAAAAAAATTAGCTGGGCATGGTGGCACATGCCTGTAGTTCCAGCTACTTCGAAGGCTGATGCAGAAGGATTGCCTGAGCCCCGCAGGTTGAGGCTGTGGTAGGAATGTAAATTAGTACAACCTCTATGAAAAGTGGCATGGAGATTTCTCAAAGAACTAAAAGTAGATCTACCATTTGACCTAGCAATCTCAGTACTAGGTATCTACTCTAAGGAACAGAGGGCGTATATATAAAAAAGACACCTGCACCCATATGTTCATCACAGCACAATTCACAATTGCAAAGAGGTGGCATCAACTTGAACGCCCATCAACTGATCAATGGATAATGAAAATATGGTATATAAACACTATGGAATACCACACAGCCATAAAAAAGAATGAAATAATGTCTTTTGTAGTAACATGAATGGAATTGGAGACCATCATCATAAGTGAACTAACCCAGGAACAGAAAACCAAACACCGTATGTTCCCACTTATAAGTGGGAGCTGAACTAAAAATCTGCAAAGACATGGAGAATGGGGTCATGGACACTGGAGACTCAGAGGAGGGAGTGGGGAAGGAATACAGGGACAAAAAAGTCACCCATCGAGTACAATGTGCACAGGCAGGGGTGGAGGGTATACTTAAAGCCCAGACCAAAAACTATTGATATTTGTACCCCCTAAAGTTATTGAAATAAAAAATAAAAATAATAATAAAAGAATGTATCTGGGCTAAATCACATAGAGGTATGCCACTGACCTGTACTCCTGAACTATGAAACATGTTATGGGGCTAAGAAGTCGTTTCTCTTGATACATAAGCTGTTAACAAATAAAAAAAGATTTGAGTCATTAATTTAAATGGCATTATTTCTCCAAGCTACTTATTCACATCTGTACTAATGAGTCCTTTGTGCGTCTGACTCAGCCAGCCATGCAGGCACATCTTTAATCTGTAGGATTAATTTGTCATATTTAGTGAACTTTCTGTCCCCTCCCTCAGCTTTCTATCCACTGGGAATCTGTATCTTCAGATGATCATCACCATCCAAGCATGCCCTAGGCTTGCTCATGTCTGCCCAAGTCTTTGACCTCACTGTTTCTGGGCGTCAAGAATCACATTGTGGCCGGGCGTGGTGGCTCACGCCTGTCATCCCAGCACTTTGGGAAATGGAGGCGAGAGGATTGCCTGAGCCCAGGGTTTGGAGACCAGCCAGGACAACTTGGTGAGACCCCATCTCTACAATAAATCAGAACAATTAGCCGGGCATGGTGGCGCGCATCTGTGGTTCCAGCTACTTGGAAGACTGAGGCAGAAGGATCTCCTGAGCCCAGCTGTGAGCATGCTCCTGCACTCCAGCCTGGGGGACAGAGTGAGACTCCGACTAAAATAATAATAATAATAATAATAATAATAATAATAATAATAATAATAATTGCATTACTCTGATGACATTTTGTTACTGTAAGCATTTTCCATTCTGTTTGTTTTTCAGGGCTTTGCTTTCAAACTCATTGATATCTTGCCTGGTCTCTCTCCCTTAGTCTCCTGTCTTCATCCTCACTGCCTCTCAACAAGCCTATTCCCAGACGCGAGCACACCCTGGGGGAGGAGGGTGGGAGCAATCCCGCAGGAGTCTCCACCTCCCAGCCCAGGGGAGACGCCAGGGCCTTGTCAACACCAAATCTCTCCATTGACTCTGGATCATCCATGGCCCTCCCAAACCTACCCACTTGCTAAGAGAATAACAATGGTATTTATCTTAAGTAGCACACCAAGGGCAGACAGAGGCTGCCAGGTGAGTGGACATCACAGAGATGCAAGAAAGGAAGGACAGGTGCCGAGGAGATGAATCTGAGCTGTGGTCGGCATACATGCTCTCATTTCATGCCTAGCAACCGAAATGTGGGCATGGCTCTGGGAGAGATGAGATCAGAGCCTGGAGAGGCTGATGAGCTTTCCAATGCTGCACAGGTACTAGGTGAGCCACCAAAATTTAAAAGCCATTGGGCTGATTCCATAGTTCCTGCTCTTTCTACTTGCTGAGCTGTGCCCACAGGGCAACTGGGCCCACACTGAACATGTTTAATGTCCGTAGGGAGAGGCAAGATGTACACTGATGGAGGGAAAAAACAGAAAGTCCACTTATAAAAATCTAAGACATGGGCTGGGCACGGTGGCTCATACCTGCCATCTCAGTACTTTGAGAGGCTGAAGCGAGAAGACTACCTGAGCCCAGGAGTTCGAGACCAGCCTGGGCAAACTTGGCAAGACCTCATCTCTACAATAAATCAAAAAGTTAGCCAGGTATAGTGGCCTGTGCCTGTGGTTCTAGCTACTTGGAAAGCTGAGGCGGAAAGATGGCCTGAGCTTAGGAGGTCAAGGCTGGGTAGCCATGTTGGTGCCACTGTACTTCAGCCTGGGCAAAGAGGGAGACTCCAACTCGACAACAACAACAACAAAACAAAAGCAAAAACAAAAACAAGATGGTATACAACAAAATGCAGCCAGTAAGATGGTGAGGAACCATAATGCATGGTCACAGACCAAAGCAGACGAGGTGAACATGTATGCTGGTGGCAGCAAACTCTGACGCACATCCTGCTGAGCTGCCAGCAATTGCCTTTCCGGTGCTGGTACAGAATTTGGATTCAGTGGATGACTGTTGCCCGCTCTCTCTGATCTTGTTTCCGGATGTCACTACAGAGCACTGGGACCCCACATGTTTTGTGGCCATATTTCATTCCCTAACCCCCTCATTCACCCACCCTTACCAACACTCTTTCTAAGAATGCCAGCCAAGTCAGTGATTCTTAAAACATAACAAGAAAGTAGCCGGGCACGGTGACTCATGCCTGTCATCCCAGCACTTTGGGAGGCAGAGGTGGGAGGATTGCCTGGACCCAGGGGTTTGAGAACAGCCTGAGCAACTTGGCGATACCTTGTTTCTATAATAAATAAAAAAAAGTAGCCAGGTGTGGTGGCATGCTCTTGTAGCTCCAGCTACTTGGAAGGCTGAGGCAGAAGGATTGCCTGAACCCAGTGGGTCACAGTTGTGGTGGCCTTGAGCATGTCACTGCACTCCAGCCTGGGCAACAGAGTAAGACTCCTATTCAAAATAATAATAATAATAACAACAACATTAACAAGAAAGTAGAATGTATAGTTATTTTGATCATGTCTGTGCAAAAGACTGTAAATTCTACAGATCACATCATCCTGAGGGTTGCTGGGTTTGCAATAAGAAAGGGTCAAACCAAATATTTGCATCTGGGGCCTTACCTACTAGAGCAGCAGTGAAACGGTCAAAGTGCAGGTACAAGCACCTGCGGGAGCTGTGAGCAAGCTTCATGGGTGTTGCCCTACAGTTTCCAGGAGCTGACTCTCTCTCTACTGCTGGCCCCTGTGAAATGAGGATATCAGGCCTCCCCACGCCCTTATCACAAACATGGCCACTACTGGGCCAGATAAAATGATTTGAGCACTCATTTGAAATCCAAAGCAGTCATTCCTGCTTTGGAGCTGAAGATCCTGGTATGTCTAGAAAGTGGGAAAATACCTGAACATTATCCTGGGCACTAGCAACGCATCCATCTTTCTTTTGTTCCTTCGTCCATATGAATCGGATTTTGTTTTTTTTCTTTTTAATTTTTTTTAAACAAAACTGGTGTCTTACATGTTTTTGTTTTTGTTTTAAGATGGAGTCTTGCTCTTCTGTTCAGGCTGGAGGACAGTGGTATGATCACGCTCACTGCAGCCTCGACCTTCCTACCTCCTGGAAGTGATCCTTCTGCTTCAGTCTCCTGAGTAGCTGGGACTAGAGGCATGCATCACATAGATACTAGTTTTTTTTTGGTAGAGATGAGGTCTTGCTATGTTGCCCAGGCTGGTCTCAAACCCCTCAAGCAACTCAGCCTCCCTATAGGCATGAGCTACCAATCAAGGTTTTTGCGAGTTTTTTGTATTTGGAGTCTCACTCTGTCACCCAGGCTGGAGTTCAGTAGCAGGCGCACGGCCATCACAGCTTCAGCTTGCTGGGCTCAGGAGATACTCTACCTCAACCTTCCAAGTAGTTGGAACCACAGTTGCGTGCCACCATGCCCAGCTAATTTTTCCATTTTATTGTAGAAATGAGGTCTCACCAAGTTGCTCAGGCTGGTCTCGAACCCTTGGACTCAGGAAATCCTCTTGCCTCAGCCTCCCAAAGTGCTGGGATTACAGGCGTGAGCCACCACGCCAGGCCAGGAATATAGTTTTTTAAAAAAAAACAAAACATGTTTCTAGAAGCAGAAGTTTCCCTCCTGCTCTAAAACCATGAATGTGTAGAAGCAATACAGAATGACACACGTTGAATAGAGCCATAAACAGAGGTCCAGCTCATGATCCTGTTGTGTCAGTAAAGGATTTGTGCTGCACACAAAAGTGTTCACGGTAGCTTAAGCAGAAAGATCTGTACCATAATCAGTAGCTTATACCATCTATCTGTGGACCAAAGAGCCAGTCTTGAACCATACCCAGGAAAACCCAGGAAGAATGCTCAATCTCATTAGTTCTATCAAAAGTACCTCTAAGCCTGGGCACCATATA
>CAUYQG010132903.1:0-20230 GCA_963574415.1 Tarsius wallacei
CACACACACACAAACTAACTGGGTATGGTGGCGTGTGTTTGTAGTTCCAGCGACTTGGAAGGCTAAGGCAGAAGGATTGCCTAAACCCAGCAGGTCAAGGCTGCAGTAGCCATGAGCGTGCCGCTGCACTCCTGCCTGGGCAACAAGAGTGAGACTCCAACTCAAAAAAAAAAAAAAAAAAAAAAAAAGATAAGAAACAAACAACAACAACAAAAACTAAGCAGAAATTCTGAAGCTAAAAAAACAAAATGCTTGAACCGAAATTTTTCAGAAAGCTTCAGCAGCAGACTCAACCAGGCAGAAGAAAGAAGTATTGAGCTCAAAAATCCAGTCAGATTTTTTTTAAAAAGGAACAAAATAATTTTCTAAAGTGAAAAAGCATGTGGGACTTATGGTATAGCATGAAGAGGACAAATTACACATTATGGAAGTCCTAGAATGAGTAAAGAAAGAGGCAGAAAGCTTATTTAAAGTAACAGTAACAGAAAACTTCCCAAATCTGGAAAGGGAAACAAGCAGCCAGAACCTCAAAAGTCAAGAAAAGAAAGAATCCTGAAAGCAGCAAGAGAAAAGCAATTCGTTGCATAAAAAGGAACACGCACAAGACTACGTGCAGACTTCTCAGTAGAAACCTTGTAGGTAGAACGATATATTCAAAGAGATGAAAGGACAAAAAAACCCGCCAACCAAAAATACTTTATCTGGCAAAGTTGTCCTTCAGAAATGAAAGAGAGGTAAGACCTTTCCCACAAAAATAAAAGCTATAGGAGTTTATCACTGCTAGACCTGTCTTGCAAGAAATGCTAAAGGGAATTAATCAGGATGAAACAAAAAGACACTAAGAAACAACATAAAAATGCATGAAAATATAAAACTGTACAGGCAAGAATATAGTAAAATTCAGACTACTTTTATATGATAATGATAGTACTAATGCTAAAGTATAAACATTAAAAAAATAAGTATAGTTACAATAATTTCTTAATGAATATATATGTACAAAATGTAAACTTTGACATCAATGACATAAAATGTGGGGGAAGGGAAGTGTAGAGTTTTTGTATGTAGTTGATGTTGTTATCAGCTTAAAATCAACTATTAAGTTGTTTTATGTAAGCCTTGTGGTGACCAGTTTTTAAAAATCTTATCGTAGATATACAAAAGAAAAAGAGACAAACATAACACTACAAAAATAAGCAAGTCACAAAGGCGACATCAAGAGAGGAGAAATAGGACAAAGAAACCACAAAAGTCAGAAAATAATTAACACAATGACAGTATTAAGCCCTTGCCGATCTCACACCATAAACCCCTTACCAAAACATTAAAACAAAACAAAAAATCCAAATGTATTAAAGATCTGGAAGAGAAAAACAAAACTTAAAAATTACTTCAAGACAATATATAGGAGAACATATTTGTGGTCTCTGAGTAAGGAAAGATTCCTGAAATAACACGTGGGATAAAAAAGAATGACAAATTAAACTGAAGTTTAAAATTTTAATTTATTCAACAGGAGTTTAGAGCTTTGGTTCTAAAGCCAAAAGCAAAGTTCTAAGGCAGGGTACACACCAAGAGAAGATATGTACAATAAACATCATAGACTATCTAGAAAGGGTCCACAAATTTTTTCTGTACAGAGGGTACATATTTTCAGCTTTGCAGACCACACTCAACTAGGCCACTGGAGCACAAAAGCAGGCTTACCCAGTATGTAGAAAAACAAGTGTGCCTGCATCTCACTAAAACTGTTCACCAGCACTGAGATTTCAATTTCATATCATACTTGCGTGTTATAACATTTTATTCTCCTTTACTTTCTTTTTTTCTGAATTATTGAAAAATAAACATAAAAACCATCCTTAGCTCACAGGCCACAGAAAAACAGGTGGCAGACTGAATTTCGCCCTTAGGCTGCAGTTTGTTGAATATATATCTAGAATATATAAAGAATTCTAGAATATATAAAGAATTCTTATAAATCAATAAGAAAAAGACAAATAATCTAACAGAAAAATGCATAAAGGATATAAAGAGGCTATTAACAAAAGAGGATCGCTAAAAGGCCAATAAACATATTAAAGGGTGCTCAACCTCATTAGAAACTAGGGAAACAATTTATTGGGATGCCTTTCACCTACAAGGTTGGGAAAACAGATGACTTCTGAATATACAAATGTTGGCAAGGATATGTCAGAACAAACTCTCAAATACTTCTGAGAAAAATGTAAATTGTTACAGTGACATAGTGCATAATACTTAGTGAAAGTGAAATGCAAATAACCTACATCCAAGCAATTGTACTTCTGGGTATACTCTCTAGAAAAACTCTGGTACGTATGTAAGGATATTCACTGGAGCATTGTAATCACACTCACACACAAAACTTGAAATAAATCCAAATTTATATTAGGAGGGAAATGAACGGAAGAAATATGTTCATAAAATTGAATACTGTACAATGCATGAAAGAAACAAACTAGGTTCACATATACCAAGAAAAGCAAAAAAACAAGTTACAGAATGATATAGAGAAAATGATATCACTTACTAAATTTTACAACACACAGGACTAAACTAAAAACTGTTCATGGATCCATTTCTACTGGGATTTTCCATCTGTGAAAAAGGAGATTCAAACATCAGTTGGTTTTGTTTTTTTAACCAGATTCTAAATCTGTCTATGTGAGTCTGTATATTATATACATTATCTACGTGTGCATCTGTGATAGGACGTGGTTACAGCAACAAGAACTTGTAAAAAACCAGGCCATGTTTGATTTTGAACACTACTTGGATTTACATTTTAGAAAAGCAGATGCACATTTTAAAAATTCACTCTAGCCAGGCTCGGTGGCTCAGCCTGTAATCCCGTGCTTTGGGAGGCTGAGATGAGTGGATTGCCTAAGCCCCTGGGTTCGAGACCCGCCTGGGCAACTTGGCAAGACCTTATCTCTACAATAAATAAAAAAATCAGCCGGGCATGGTAGCGCATGCCTGTAATTCCGGCTACTTGGAAGGCTGAGGTGGAAGGATCGGAGCCCAGCAGGTCGAGGCTGCGGTGGCTGGGAGCAGCCACTGCACTCCAGTCTGGGTGACAGAGTGAGACTCCAACTCAAAAAAAAATAATAATAAATAAATAAATAAATAAAAATAAACAAATAAAAAAATTCACTCTTACAGCACAATAGAGAATGGACTAAAGGGTACTGAGATTGGAGACACAATAATTTGAAGTGAGATAAGATGAAATCTGCAAGTAAAGAAATGAGAATGAAGAAGCAAAACGAATATAAAGTTCAGAAATAATCAGAAGTTTTAATCAACTTGATTTGATGACCAATTAGATGCTGGTAGCCATTTTGGGGAGTACAGAAAGCTTCATACATTTTCCAACTGCTCCTGAATATACTTGCTATGGGCTTTTAAGTAGCTTTTAGAACTGTACATCTTCACCCACCTCGGAAACCTGGCAAGACCTCATCTCTACAACAAATCAAAAATTAGCCGGGCGTGTAGTGTGCGCCTGTAGTTCCAGCTACTTGGAAGGCTGAGGCTCTCGAAGGATCGCCGGAGCCCAGCAGGCCGAGGCTGCGGTGGCTGGGAGCAGCCGCTGCACTCCAGTCTGGGCAACAGAGTGAGAATCCAACTCAAAAAAAAAAAAAGAACTGTGCATCTTCATTAACTGATGATGATAAAGGCCACTAGCTATAGTTCAATGATTGATGAGGGATTTTAGAAAACAAAGAGTCAGTCAAAGCAATTCTGAAAGATGCAGCAGAAAGGTTTTCACTGCTCTTCAGTTTCTGCCAGAATATACACGCAATGCAAGCCTTGGAGAGCTGAAGATACCGTTGAATGCTAACACATCTTAATCCTGATGACAGAGAAAGAAATGATGAAAGAGTCTGAACTACTCTAGTGCAGACCTGGGCTCCACATTTACTATATGACTTTGGTCAAGTCAGTCAAGCCACTTAACCTCTTTCTCTCCGCTTCAGTTTTCTCATCTGTTAAAAGAGTAAAATAATATAGGATATTCCATGAGGTTGTTAAAATTAAATTAGTATAATTATATATGTATGTATGTTTGCATATATATATATATGTATTTGCTATTATTATTATTCATGCATCAGTTACTGGGAACCCACTAAGTGCTAGGGTGATGTACTACTGCCAGAGAAGCGGTGATGACAGATTTACATTTTTGCCCTTTTAAAATACACAGTCACTACACTGTAAGACATAGGACATGTAAGCTATGTGCTAAAATCTATTTAAATCATTTATTCCTGAAGCTATTTCTCAATCTGACCAAGCCTACGAACAATTTGCATGTCATATACTCTTTCAACAATTACTAAAAATCAATGAGAATCGCTTATGGTTATATAGAGAAAAATCTTTTCTAAAATATAAATCTATGGAAGTTGTCATTTTGTAAACTATATTTTCATTCTTGTCTCTAAATTTTCCCTATTATTCTGTTTTTTTCATCCTTAATGTAGGCTAATCCAAAAGATTCAAAAATTTAAAAAACTCCCAGAAACTTATATCTCAATTTCCCCTCATTCCAAGAATGTAACAAAGTGTTCGCTGTAAATTTCTTCTATCCTTAACCACATTATTAATCTGAGTCACAAATAATACCCTCAGAAACTACCTGGGACTTAGAATTACAAAGACAACAATGGCTACCTAAATACTAACAAGAATTTTTTATTGTTTAGTTGAAAATGAATTACTCTATTTATAGTATAAAATCTTTTGTTTTTATGCTGTAATAGAATATTTGCACATTTTCTTTAATAAGGCAATGTTTCTCTATTGTCACAAACATCTCATACAATGGTCATTTTCTCTTCTTACTTTGTAATATCCTCCTTCAACAAATGGTATCCTAATTGTATCCAGCTCTCTCTTGCAAATGTACAGTACTAATCCTTGCCAGCCATTTTGTTTTCTGCTTGAAACACTTGCTGCCAGCTGCCTTCAGCCTGACTCTATTAGCACATTAGATAATTTAGAAAATAAGCACAGAAACGGAACTTACAGAATACAGTTGATTTTTATGAGCATATATCCACATACTAGATATTTTCTTTAAATATGCTTTATTTTCTGATACTTCTCTGCTTCCTTTCAATATTATCCATTCTCTTCATTTAAATGCTAATTTCTACCCTCAGTAATTTCCCCCATCCTACAATTGAAGTTGACCTATTACTGTTTAAATATAAGAATTTTCAAATTTTATCAGATTAAACTACAAGTATATTTTAAATATTTTCTGTAAAAGCACAGAAGCATTAAGTATTTGGTACTGTAATTTACAACTATAATCCAGCAAACCATCTAACCAAGAATAATAAATACATAAAAGCTAACATACATTATTCTTATATCTCAAGGGTATTTCTAATAGATGCAGA
Organism: Tarsius wallacei; assembly: GCA_963574415.1. Taxonomy (NCBI): domain Eukaryota; kingdom Metazoa; phylum Chordata; class Mammalia; order Primates; family Tarsiidae; genus Tarsius; species Tarsius wallacei. The sequence goes on from CAUYQG010132903.1 coordinate 5,436, forward strand.
CAACAATTCTCCAACTGTTTTGACGTGCAGCAGCCTGCTGTTTGAGTGTCAATAACAACGTGCCCTCACCAAGCACCACTGAAGTCTTAGATGACAAATTAGCTAATGCAATTTTAATGTGAGACGAAAGGGTGAGGTCAAAGAGTTACTACTAGTGTCTTGTTCTTCAGAACTCTTTCCATCACATCCTTCCCCCACCACCCCAACAAGTCCCACTCATCCATATTTAATACGTGTTCTGAAATTGTTATTTATTAACCCATTCCGTCACTCAACATTAAATTCTTTTTAAAGAGACTCTTCCAGTTCATTAACAAGGAGCAAAACAAAAAATAAAAGTAGAAAAAGAGGTTGAAAGAAAAGAAAGCAAGCCTGCAAGGAAATAAAATGTTCAACAACAAGGACCACTGAAGTGCTTTAGTAACTTCATTTTCTCTTCCAAATCCCTTCCCATCTCCAAGGCATTTTTATTTTTACTGTGATGCTAACAAACCACCCAGGCTGCTATAGAAGCTTTGGGTAGAATGGATTTCAAGGCTGCTGTATCTTGTGAGGAACCAATCAGACTTCTTTGTTTCATCTGCAACATTCCATCAGGGTTATATAACATTTTAGACACATGAAACATGCTAATAGTATAGTATATTTCACTCTAAAGTTAGCTATGCTTTGTCACTAAATTTGGCACGTAAGAATCCCGTGTTATTCAATGCAATCAAAGACATGAAGTACAAATGAGAGTTTTGGGTTTTTTTCTTCGTGGGGAGAATATTTTTTTTTTTTGGTCTTAAAAAGAGTTTTGAAAATACACAGTATGAGCAATGTGAAGACTACAAAGATTAATGCTGATTCCTTATTATTTTTGTCTACAGTAAAGTGGGTAAGGTAATTCAACACAGTGGCAGACAGCCACACAGCTGTTAATTCCTATCATATACATAATATCTTCAGTATGAAATAAAACATTATAAACAGATTTTTAAACTCAGGCTGAATCTTTTACAAAATTTTTTTAAAGCACAGAAAAATTAGGTCAGTTAATTTAAAATGTAAGAATAAATATTTTCTCAGGTAAGAAAATCTAAACTATGAATGCCATTCCCCAATTTAATACCCACAATGCTAACCAGAATAATATTCCAGTAGCATTGTTACCAATATAATCAGAAGACTTGCATTACACTTGTAATGGAACCAGACAAAGATATACTCTCTCTCTCTCTCTCTCTCTCTCTCTCTCTCTCTCTACCAGAGATAAATACTGCATAACTTGAATACTGTCCTTCTGTGCTAATAATGTAGCAACTAGGATATTCAAAAACATATTAAGCTGAAACCTGTGAATCTAGTATTTTCTTCCTTTTTACAACCCAAAAGCATGCCACAGATGATGGTTACAAATCAGCATGATTAAAATAGTGCCCCAACACATTAAAAAGCTGCATCTGTTGGGTGTGGCTTAAGTAAACAAACCTACTCTCAACAGAGAGCTCCCCAATAACATACAGTCACTGAAACCCAAGGTATATTAGTACATAAGCACAGTGCTTCTGGGAGGAGTGGGAAACTAACCCTCCAAGTCTATTCTGCGCTTGATGTCCAATTGTTTCTATTCTGCACATTTAAAACGGCACTGCTGTGAGTCAGTGCTGAACGCTGTGCAAGAACCCAAAGACAGTCACTGGACTTGTCCCATTTCTTCGCCTTGATTCTATACTGTCTGCAACATGGCCGTTCTTACAAACATTTTGCTTTCATAAACGAGGTAACTACAGAAACCATGACTATGTGCAATGCGAACTCACACTGCATTACAGTCATCAATAAAATATGAAGCACCAACTCCAGTGTTCATTCCACTGATTTTCCATATCTCACCACAGAATGCTCCACTAATGCTTTCTGCTATTATAAAATGAATATAAGGAAGGAGTCACTGGCAGGAGCTGCGGCAAATGTGCAAGGGAGAACATAAAACAACTACCAGTGCTCACTTTAAAACAATCTAGAATTCCTAGAAAAAGCCTTTGTGAATACAGACCTATACACTCACATTACACAGATTTAGTACAAATATAAAGCTCCTTATAAAGCCATGCATGCATTTACTAATAATGGACACGTGCAGCATACCTGAGCCTCTGCATGTGGAGGGCGTGCAGACTTGAAAACTGTAACAGTTTCATCCTTAAATGGCCATAGTCAAACATTAAAACAGCTAAAGACAGCTGACATACTGAACTACATCCAAGCCATTAATCTGGTTAGCAACGTTCTCCTTGTTCAGTGTAGCAAACCCACCTCTGGATCATGTTGACGGTTATCCTTTCCCCAAACCCTGCACTTGCTGCTGCACCATTTTGCCTGTCTTCCGGACAGCAGAGAAATCGGCAGAACGGCAGGGAAGGCGTGCACTGGAGTCAGCGGAGTCAGAGCCAGCCTGCCACTGCAGTCTGCACACTGAACGCACTCAGACCCACAGGTGCCTACGTAAGAGCCCCCTGCTGCAGCCTGCACCTTCATGTTTCCTCCAGCAGTCGATCTGTATGCTGCTTTTCCTTTACTTCAACCAACAGAAGGACGGAATGCACAGCAGCATGCCAAGTGATTTTGCAAAAAATACTTCTAGACACTGTCTCTATTTAGTAGCCAAAAATGTGTGCATTTTTTTTTTATCATGAAGAGTCAGAAGGACAACCACCAAAAAAATGCATTTCCACAATTCTAAACCAATAATGTATTTTTCAAGAAATATAGCATTAAAAACTAACACAGGATATGCCTTACATCTTCTTACAAAAATAGCTTATGAAAGTCATGTTTTACATACCTAAGTACACCAAGCATAAATGCATAAAGAGGCTGGCTTCTACCCATACCTCCCCCATCAACAAATAATCCATTGATTAGAAGAATATTATTTGTTAAAAAGAAAAGTGAACTTATTTGTTAAAAAGAAAAGTGAATCTAAATAAACAACAGACAAAACAAGAAACAGAGGCTCACAATTCTTTCACATAAACTTTGGAAAAATACACTCTCATCCTACCAGAATTATAAAACGTAAAAACTGGGAGAAATCGTTAAAAAGGCAATAAATTTAAACCTTTGATTTTTCAGATGAACAAATTAAGGACCAGAGAGGTTAAGGCTAAAGAATCTTTCTCAAGGTCACACAGTCATTCAGTAGCATAACCTGGTCTGTTACACACACCTTTTAATAAATACCTAATAACTACTAAAATTCACCCAAGATTAAACAGTAACCTGAATATTCCTATAACTATTAAATAAATTCAGTTTGTGGTCAAAAAAGCTTTAGGAAAAAGAAATCTCCAGGTCCAAGTAGGTTCACAGGTGAAATCTCCCAAACATTTAAATAACACCAATTCTACACAATTTCTTCCAGAAAACAGAAGAGCGGGAAAATATTCCCCACTCATTTTATAAATACAGAATTTCTCGGATGTCGAACCAGGTAAAGACATTACCAAAAAAAAAAAAAAAGAAAAAGGAAAGAAAGAAAAGAAAACTACAGACCATATCCCTTTATGAACAGAAAGCCTCAATAAAATATTAGCAAATAAAATCTAGTAAACATACAGAAAGTCAACACACTATGAATAAGTGGGTATTACCCTGGATGTGCTAGGTTAGTTTAGTATTTAAAAATCATTCCACCTGTAATCCCAGCACTTTGGGAGGCCAAGGCAAGTGGATTGCCTGAGCCCACAGGTTCAAGACCAGCCCGGGCAAACTGATGAGACCTCGTCTCTACAATTAAAAAAAAAAAATCAGCCGGGCGTGGTAGCGCGCACCGGTAGTTCTGGCTACTTGGAAGGCTGAGGCAAAAGGATCGCCAGCGTCCAGCAGGTCGACGCTGGGGTGGCTGTGAATGTGGCACTGCACTCCAGCCTGGGCAACAGAGTAAGACTCCAACTAAAAAAAAAAAATTAATTCCATATAACCCACCATATTAATGATTCAAAGAAGAAAAATCACATGATCTTATTACTTGATGCAGAAAAAGCATTTAACAAAATGTAACACCTGGAAAAAACTAGAAAACTAGGCATAGAGGAGAACAACTTCAACTTGATAAAAAAACATCTACAAAATATCTACAGTCAGCATGACACTTAGTGGTGAAATACTGAATGCTTCCCCCCTAAGAGCAGAAGCAATGAAGGAACACCCACTCTCACCACTCTTAGCTGCGGTGGTCCTAGAAGTTCTGGCCAGTGCCATAGATGAGAAAAAGAACAAAGGACGTACAACATAAAACTCTCCCTATTCTCAGAAGACATTATTGTCCACTTAAAAAATTCAGAGGGATCTACCAAAAGACAAACGAAAACTCAAATCTACTAGAATAAGTGAGTTTGGCAAAGTCGAAAATCAATCATACACACACACATATTTATGTATTATATATTGGTAACGAACAATCAGAAGCCAAAATTTTAAAACAGTGCAGTAGTTCCACCTCATCTGTAGCTTCTCTTTCCATGATTTCGGTTACCCAGTCAGCTGCTGTCCAAAAATATTAAGTGAAAAATTCCAGAAATAAACAATTCTTAAGTTTTAAGCCACACACCATGCTGAGTAAGGTGATAAAATCTCACGCCATTCTGCTCTGTCCCAGCCAGGATGCGGATCATCCCTTTGCCCAGCGTATCCACCCTGCATGCCCTACCTGCCCATTAGTGAGCCACTTGGCAGCTCTTGGTCGTTAGACCGACAGATCACACGAAGAATGAGAACAGCACAATAAGATATCGTAAGAGAGAGACAGACCATATAACTTTTGTTCCAAGTTACAGCTGCTGTATGTTATTGTTAGTTATTTTTGTTAACCTCTTACTGTTCCTAATTTATAAATTGAACTTTATCATAGGTATGGATGTGGAGAAAAATACACAAATCTATCTAGGGTTTGGTACTCTCTGTAGCTTTCAGGAATACACCGGCACACATTCCCTTTGGATAAGGGGGACTACTGTATCACTAGAAATAATTTAAAAATAAATACTTAAAAGTAAGTATTCATAAAACATGTACAAGATCTGTATGCCGGGAATTATAAACCTGATGAAAGACATGAAATAAGACCTAAATAAAAGAAAGACCTATTATGTTCACATACTGGAAGACCCCACACAGCAAAAGTGTCCTATGCCAAGCAATCTGTAGATTTAATATAATTCCAACCAAAATTCCAGAAGGATATTTTTATAGACAAACAAGATGATTCTAAAATTTATATAGAAAGCAAAGGATCTAAAATAGCTACAACAATTCAGACAAAGAACAAAGCTGGAGGAATCACACTACCGTTTTAAGACTTACTATAAAGCTACAGTAATCAAGGCAGTGAGGTATTGGCAAAAGAATAGAAACAGATCAGTGAACAGAATAGATAGCATAGAAATAGACCCAAATATGGGTCAACTGATTTTTAACAATGGTGCAAAAGCAATTCAAAGGAGAAAGTACAGTCTCTCCGGCAATGGTGTTGGGACAATTACATATTCATACACAAACAAGCAAACAACAAACTTAACCTCACATCTTATATAAAAAATAAAATGAATCATAGACCTACATATAAAACTATAAAACATTTAGGAGAAAAGAAATCTTTATGGCCTAGGATGGAGCAAAGAGTACTTAGATATGACACCAAAAACATGACCCATTAAAAAATGATAACTTGAACTTCATCAAACACTACAAAGGGAATAAACAAAAGAAACAAAACATGTATTCAACAAAAGACCTGTATCTAGAATATACAATGAACTCTCGTAAGTCAGTCATTTAACAAAAAAATGGACAAACGATCTAAAAAGATGCTTTATCATAAAGGATAGATGAAAGACAAATAAGAACATAAAAAGATATCCATTAGTCATCAAAGAAATGCAAACTAAAACCACAGTAAGACATCACTACACATTTAATAGAATGGCTAATTTTTTTTTTTAATTGACAATACCAAGTGTTACCAACGACATGAAAACATTGGAACTGTCACATACACTGTGGGTGGGAATGAAAATGGTGCAGCTACTCTGCAAAACATTTCAGCAGTTTCTTAAAAAGTTAAATATGTATCTACCACACAATCCAACAATCTTACTTCCTAGACACTGACCCTAGAGACATGAAAACTTATGTTCACACAAAAGTCCGTACATGAATATTGACAGTGCCTCTAATCATAATCACCTAAAATCGGAAATAATGCAAATAATCTTCAGTGGGTAAATGAATAAATAAATTGTGATACATCCACACAGTGGCATACAATAAAGTAAAATAGAAGTAAAAAGGAACTATGAAATTGCTTGACACAACAGCTGGGATGACTCTCAAAGACATTACACCAAGTAAAAAGCCAATCTGAAAAGGTCGCAAACAGGGGTACCCAGGAGACACTCCAGGCTTTGGTCCAGACCACCCAGCCCCCACCCAGGCTTTGTTATTCTATTTATGGAGCACAGGCAGAGGAGAGGCAGCACAGTTCTCAAGGGCCCTAGGATTTTCAGAATGGTAAATAAGCACTGGCATCAACTTAAAGTTACCAGCTGCATAAGCCCTAGCAAGAGAATGACCTGTCCTTTGAAGCTCTGACCCCAGGCATAGACTTCTCTCTGCGAGTCCTAGACGGCACCTTCTTCCCATATAAAGCTGTTCTGTCTACATTGAAAATCTGTTTAGTGCAGCCACTTTCACAACTCATTGATTTCCAGGGTTAAGGATGGGGAAAGGGTGGAACTAAAAAGTAATATCACCATGTAACCTGTACCATGATACATGCCAACTGTGGCAGTATTTACACTTCTACACATGCATTAAAACTCATAAAACTACACACCCAAAATAAAGAAGTGAATTTTACCTTATCATTTTTAAGGACTTCAACTACCACTGGATGGTCATGACACCCAATTTTAGACTTCTCCATCTGCCTTCTCCTCTGGGTCCATAACTCAAATATCTGACCTCCATGGATACCCCATCATCACCTCAAACTTAACATCTCAAAAAGGAATTCATTACATCTCCCCTCAGATCTCAAAGGAAGGGCACTACTATTCACTCAGTCACTTAAGCCAGAAACATAGTGTAGTTCTTGACTATAAACTGTGAGTTACGTGATTATGACAGTGTGACATAAGAAGTATACCAGGGAGGGAACCTCCCAAAACTAGAATGTATTTATTAAAAATTGTGACATAATGTCAGCACGTATTATTACTGGCAATGATGAAGGAGTAAAAAAAAAAAAAAATTGTGTATTCGTTCTAAAAATGTTCAAACTTCACTCACCTTTAAAGTCCTCTTCATTTGATGAACTATATCTAGCCAGATGCTTTCTTCCACTACTCAGAACAGTTTTTGAACTCGTCCATTTTAATGCGTTTTAGCGCTTCTGTGTTTTTTTTTTTTTAAACCTCATCCACATCGGCAAAACGGTTCCCTTGGAGGACTTTTTCATCGGGCAGGCGACATGGGGTGAATAAGGGGGGTGGGGCACAAGGGTCACGCCGTTTTGGGTCAAAACTGCTGAATATTCAGCGTGGTGTGGGCAGGGATGCTGTAAATCACCCATCATGAAGTGGGCAAATGCATTTTTCAGTCTACAAAAAAAAATTTCACTGAAGCTGAATGCAGCCTCTCACTACAATGCTAGCTAGTATACCGAGGGGTCCCTTCAACATTTACCTAATAGGGGAAGACTGTACTACAAGGGACCCACCCTCCAAAGAATTATTTTTTTTTGAGGTCCCCCCTTGTATATTTGCACTCTGGCTCACCCCTTCCTGACACAGAGCTCCCAAAAGAGTAATGGGTGATAGGGATATCTTTTGATACACTATTTGGTCTTAATACTCCAGTTATAGACACAAGAGCTAAGACCCTTGGAATCTCATAACCTTAAGAGCAAGCAGTTGGGCTTGGTAGCTCAGCCTGTAATCCCAGTACTTTGGAGGCCGAGGCGAGTGGATTGCCTGAGCCCGCAGGTTTGAGATGGCTGTGAGTATGCTTGCCACTACACTCTAGCCTGGGCAACACAGTGTGAATACAAATTTTAAAAAAAGGGAAGGAGTACATTTGCATGTTTCAGAATGGGGACTGACTGCGGCCAAAGGAATCAACCATGTTACAAAAATTCTCCATAAAAATCCTAAACAATGAAGTCTAGAGAGCTGTCAGGTCACTTACCCTCACGCTGGGAGAGTGGTGCATCCTAATGCCACGGGGACAGAGCCCTCCTGCTCAGATCTTGTCCTATGTACCTCTGTATCTGGCTGCTTGTCTGTATCCTTTGTAATCCCCTTTATTATAAACCAGGAAGTGTAAGTGCTTTCCTGAGTCCTGTGAGCTGTCCTAACAAATTACTGCACCCATAGAGGGGTAACAGGTGCCTCCAAGCTAAAGCCTGCAGGTCAGGAGGTACAGGGGGACTCAACTTGTGAATGGTGTCTAAGGGAGAGGCAGTCCTGTGGAGTGACCATAACTTGTGGGGTCTAACTACAGGAGTGCAGAATTGAATTGTAGGACACCCATTTGGTATCATCTAAAGAGTTAAAGAATGGTTTACTGTGAGGGAAAAACACACATTTGGTGTCAAAGGTGTGTGCATACAGTAAGTCTCCTTCCTACATACAAATGAGTTCCGTTCCAAGAGCACATTCATAAGTCCAATTTGTTCGTGAGTCCAACCAAGTTAGCCTAAGTACCCAACTAACACAACCGGCCACTTAGTAGGTTTACGATGTTTTTCTCACAATACACAAAAACAAACACAAACAATAAAACATTTTAAATCTTACATTACGGTACCTTGAAAAGCACCATAATACAGTATAGTACAACTGCTGGCACACAGGGGCTGGCACTGAGTGAACAGGCAAGAAGAGCTCCTGACTGGAGGAGGATAAAGCACTCTATACAGCGAAGCACACGAAAGCACAACCACTTGCAGAGGATACACATACATGACTATGCACATCAGACATGTGAAGTAACACATGATTGGACATGCAAACACACGCTCACATCCTTGAAAGTTTGCAACTTGAAGGTTCATATGTAGGGGATTTACTGTATAGAAAAGTTTTAATACCTTGACCTACAGTACTCCTGCACCCCTAGTAGCTCTAACTGGATCATGCAAGCCCTCAGCAAGCATTTCCGTTGAGTGAACAAGAAAATAAGACCATGGCTCCTCCTTCATTTGACCCACACCTCTTCAATCACCAAGTTCAGCTGATTCTTTCTTGACGTCTCTCTGCCCCACTGCAACCGTCTCAGTTCAGACCCTCATTACCTCTCACCTATCCTGCCGCAATAGCTACTCAAGGTGACGAGTCATTCTGTCAACCTACTGCCACACACCCCTTTCTGGGAACTGACCTTCACCAACCCTTATTACATCTACTAACTTACTCCCTCTCTCCCTCTCCCTAGTTGATTTCTACTGAGACAGGCGCCTAACCTGAGCAGAGACCATCACAAACCATACCTACACCCTAGTCCAAAGTGCACCTGACTTGTCCAAGGGTAGATACCAAACCTAAATTAGACCAGAGTTAATCTACCCATGGGCTTACCGGCTTGAAAACCAAAGAATTGGGTCAGTATACTCTTTTGGGTACCTGAACTCTTAAGATTTACAACTCAGGAAGTCAGTAGCTATGTTTCACTATTTGAACTGGACAGCAGAAACGAACGTGCAAGGTCAGAAAAGAAAGAAATAAACATGCAGAAAGCAGCAGCTATAAGAAATGGAGCCAGAGTACCAAGTCCCCTAAATATAGTTCACGAGATGTGTCAAGCTTTCTCACAACTTCATGCCTTTATACTGTGCTGTGCTCTCCGCCGGAAACTTCCTTTTCTTTAGTTCTCAAACTGGCTAACTATTCTGGAGGCTCAATGACAGTCACATCATCCTCCAAGAATTGTACCAGTTCCCCAGTTCTAAAGGTGAGCCTTCCGTTGGCACCCCATCAGTAAGTATCCTGTGTAGAACTTTATCCCAATACTTCTCACACCGTATTTTAATGTCCAGTTTATGTATGCCATGCAGTACACGCTGGTAGAGACTATGCCTTTTATTTCTAAGACGACTGTGTCCCCAGTACTTTACCTGGCCCACAGCAACTGCTCACCATATAATACACAGGGAGGGACGGAGGAAACAAGGATCCAAACAGGACCTAACAGCACCTTAGCCTTAGAGCAAGAACAGATCGAATGGCTAACAGAGAGGAGAGTTTTCTGGTCTGGCTATCCATTTTCAAGACAGGAGCAAAGCAGAATGGCAAAGTAGCACAATATTCTGAGTAGAGAAATGACTGCACTGACTGACTCGTATATGAATGATGCCAGAGCTAATAAAATGAGGAGTCATGCAAATTTTTAGAGCAAAATAGCACAGCCAGGCATGACTTTGAAAAAAAATTCTTTTTTTCTTTCAATACTATCTTTCTCCCAAAGAACATTCCCCAGCCAAGTCTTTTGTCGTAGAAACAGAAGGTGACAGCAAAAAGGCAGACTGGTCTGTTCCTCATACTTGAGTTTGAAAAAAAGTGGCCTTTTTGAATCACAAAAAAGATTTATGTCATTAAAATATATTTGGGTGGAAGAAAAATTAAGTAAGAGCAAATCTCCTAACTACTCCTATTCCAGAATAGGAAAGACTTTTCCTGATGAAGAATGATCACAGAAATCAGTCTTCTGGGGTGATCAGCTAGCTGGTTTTCAAGGTAGAGTCTCTCATACTAAAATCCAACAGTTTGGGGCCCAGTCCTCAGCTTTGCAAGTAAGAAACTGAGGGGTTCGAGACCAGCGTGGGCAACATGGCAAGACCTCATCTCTACAATAAATCAAAAAAATTACCTGGGCATGGTGGTGCGTGCCTATAGTTCCAGCTACTTGGAAGGCTGAGGCGGAAGGATCACCTGAGCCCAGTAGGTTGAGGCTGCAGTGACCGTGAATGTGCCCTTGCACTCCAGACTGGGCAAAAAAAAAAAAAAGATCTTCAAAGTAGTAAGCCTCAGAGAGATTAATTTATACTACAATAAGGCTACATTCCTACAAACTTCATATCAAAATATTAGTATTATTTAAAACCGTAAGGAGGGCTTGTCGTTCCTATATTTGGACAAATACGTGTTCGTCCTTAACTCTTGGTATGGGAAAGACTATTAATTTTTAAAATAAAGAAACAAAACCCATGACTAGGTTAGAGAAATAAAGTGGCAGACTCTACCAGTTGCCTATCCAATCCCTTATTTCATGCTAACAGAACTCTGATTTTAGGTATTTGCTTCAATGGAGGCTAGTTTTCTCCCTTGCCTCAGAGAGTGAACTCTGAATAGTAAATTAATCTCACTAACAAAATTCCCAGTGTCATTAATTGGTTTAAGAAAAGGTCACATGATATAACTTGGCCAACTAGATGTGAGGTGAATTGTGGGGGCAGTAAGGGTGGCTTTCAGGAACTTTTCCGTAATCTTAAAATGAGACCCAAGAGGGGGTCAGTTGTCCTAACAGCTTTTGAATAACGCCATGTACAGATATAAAAGTTGAAGGCACTGTAGTCCTCTTGCAGCTACATGAGGACAAAGCTGAGAATAACCAATATGCTGAAAATGGTAAATAACAAAGAGAGAAAGAAACTGAGTCTTGAATGATGCTGCTGAGTTTCAGAATTAATTGATCTGTAGTCTACCTACGTCTGGAATAATTAGTTATGTGAATTTATAAATTCCCTTAAATATCTCAGTCATTTTAAGTTGGCTCTTTGGTAATTCTAATCATGAATCATCCTTTTATAATAGCAAATAAAACTGACCAAGGAACAGACTACACAGAATCTAATCTAATTTAAATTTTAACGTGAAGTTTTTATTTCCTCTAAATTTTTCAAATTTAATAAATCTGAGGTCAGCAGGACTGATCTTAGATGTTGAGATCTTTCTTACTTACCAGTTTAAAACCCTGCAGTGCCTTGCCAATGGCTTTAAGGATATAACTCAAACTCTTTAACATGGCATATAAAACATGTTATTAACTGATGAGTGGCTAACTGTTCACCCTGTTTAGCAACTTTCTAACTCACCCTAGGTCCTAGGAATAGAGAGAATTCTTGCAGTTACCTATCTCCATTTACTGGCATATGCTGCTTTCTCTATCTGGACCCCTAACTACTTATCCTTCAAAGTCAAACTGCTATTATTCTCTCCTTCTTGCCTGTCTTCCAACTATAGTGTTACTGTTGGTTTAGACAACTCTTACCATACTTTGAGCTCCCTGAGAGTAGAACTATCCCCAACATGCATCACAATTCTTAACATGCAGTAAGCACTAAAAAATATTTGTGGAGTAAATTAATCAACCCAATTTGGAGGCTGCCATAGATTCTTTCCATTACAGTATTGGACAATGTAGATTTATAAAATATGAGGGGAGGACCCAAAAACAAACAAAAAAAAAACAAAATTATTTTTTAGAGGACGGGTCCCTGGTAGTATAGGCTTCTCCCAGCTAGGTAAGTATTCTAGGAACCCATTGGCATCAGTGTACCACATAGCATTGTTGTGAGAAGCTGAATTCAGCATCAGTTAAATTTTTTTTGGAGATCCCCTCAATGCATTTGCTCATCTCATGATGAGTGATTTACAAGTGCACTGTCCTCACCACGCTGAGTATTCAGCAATTTTTGACCAAAACGGTATGACCCCCATGCCCCAGCCTCCCTATTTCCCCCACAAATGATTTTTTTGTTTGTTTCCCTGATGAAAAGTTCTCAAAGGGAAACATTTTGTGAAAGAGATGAACAAAAACCAGCAGAAGAACAAAAGGTATCAAAATGGATGAATTCAAAAACTGTTTTGAGCAGGGGAAAAAGTGTCTCAATATGTGTATTGTATCACACGGAAAGCACTTTCTAGGTGACTGAAGTTTAAACATGTAAGAATAAATGCACAATTTTTATAAATAAATTCCAGGGTTTTTTGGGTCCTCTCCTCATAAATCTAGTATCACAGTAAGTTCTATTGAACAGCACTGTTTTAAAGAGTTGCTATCTCAAAATGAATCAAAACTAGTTATACTTAATTTTTAAAAATAACAAAACATGAGATCATCACAGTATCGTCACTTTTTCCATTCGACAAATTATTATAAAACATACTACAGACCAATGATACAAAAATGAATAAGAGATATTTATATTCCTATTAGCACTCTTAATCTGGCATAGACTACTGCCTGAGCAGTTTTACAATAATTATAAATGTTATTTTCCAAGTTCATCCCTAATCAAAACTATAGGCTCTCAAAAATAAATATGTAGGAGCAAAAAGAAAATTATCTTAAAATTTTCAAACTTTATACACATTTCAAGCGAATACAGACTATATAATATATAATTTTGGCTAAATTAACATTGTGCATAATAAACATTTAATAAATGTATGCTAGCTGGGCTCAGTGGCTCAGCCTGTAATCCCGTGCTTTGGGAGGCTGAGGTGAGTGGATTGCCTGAGCCAGCAGGTTAGAGACCCGCCTGGCCAACTTGGCGAGACCTCATCTCTACAATAAATCAAAAAATCAGCTGGGCATGGTAGCGCATGCCTGTAATTCCAGCTACTCGGAAGGCCGAGGCAGAAGGATTGCCGGGAGCCCACTCCAGCCACTGCACTCCAGTCTGGGCGACACAGTGAGACTCCAACTCTAAATAAATAAATAAATAAATGTATGCTGACTGAATCAACTGTATGAAGAGATGAACAAAGTACTTTTTCCAAGTTCCAATCTTCATTTACATAAGTAAAGGATATTTCAATACTGTAGACTCATGTGAAGATAGCAAAACCACTTTTTATAAAAACAAAATTAGTACTATACCTTTATCCTATACCTATCAGTATTACTCACTGATAAATCCTATTGACTATATGAAGTAAATTAACAAAAGACATTTCATCAAAATTTGTTGAATAAAGGGTGTCAGAATATGCCACCTCAAAACAGGTCACTCGGGCATATGTATTCTTTTGAGTTAAAGGTACTTGAAAACAGCAGATACAAGGACACTCTGACCTTCCTTTTTCTTCCTGAAAAACGGAGGTGAAACTCTGATGTGAAAAGTGCCCCCCCAATACCAGAAAAGAAACATTCTCATCACTGGAGGGGGGGAGCTGAGGTTGAGAGAAATCTACAAACACTGATAAAGTGACCCTTATCTTCCTAGTCATTGCTCCATGTTGAACTGCCCTAGCCTAAGTTCCTTGGTCTTGTCATACTCTCACAATCTACTCTTCTTCATGCAACTTAGTACATGTGTTCAGTTCTCACTGCTTCGCTGGTCTTCATTTTCCTCAGGGGCAGGCATGTCAAAATCTGTACGCATTTCTCCTTACAATCTGTCTTATATCAATGTAATTCTCAGGCCCAGCAAAGACCCTAAGAAGGTAAAGTTTTGCTTCCCCTATGCATGCAAAACATTCAATCTCATCTAAGAACAAATACAGCATTTACAATGTTACTTTCTCCTTCCACTTACTAAAAGTAAACTCTTTAAAAATTACTCCTGCCGGGCTCGGTGGCTCAGCCTGTAATCCCGCGCCTTTGGGAGGCTGAGGTGAGTGGACTGCCTGAGCCCGCGGGTTCAAGAACCGCCTGGGCAAGCAAGACCTCATCTCTACAATAAATCAAAAAATTAGCCGGGCGTGGTAGCGCGCGCCTGTAGTTCCAGCTACTCGGAAGGCTGAGGC
>CAUYQG010132904.1:0-10494 GCA_963574415.1 Tarsius wallacei
TAAAACAAAAAAATTTTTTTAAAAAAAACAATAATTAGCTCGACTTAGTGGGTCATGCCTGTCATCCCAACAATTTGGGAGGCTGAGGCAGAAGGATAGTTTGAGACCAGGAGTTTGAGATGAGCCTGTGAATCATCGCAAAATAGAGTCTCTAAAAAATTAAAAGAATAAAATAGTAAGGTAAAATAAAATGAAATGAAATAAAACAAAATAAAAAAATTATATAAATAAAATAATATAAAATTATTAGCCAGATGAAGTGGTTCCTGCTTGGCATCCCAGCAATTTGGGAGAACAAGGTGGGAAGATCTCTTGAGGCCAGGAGTTTGAGTCTATCCTGGACCTCATAGCAACACCCTGTCTCTACAAAATAAAAAAAACAAAATATTAAAATAAAATGAAATAAATTTTTTAAAAATAAAAAACTTAGCCAGATTTAGTGGTTCTTGCCTGTCTCCTCGGCACTTTGGGAGGTCGAGACAGGAGGATTGCTTAAGACCAGGAATTTTAGACTATTCTGAACCTCATAACAAAACCGTGTCATAGAAAATAAAAAAATAAATTAGTAATAAAAATAAAATAAAATAAAGTAAAATAATTAGCCAGATTTTGTGGTTCCTGCCTTGCATCCCAGAACTTTGGCAGACTGAGGGGTAAGGATCCCTTGAGGCCTGGAGTTTGAGACTAGTCTGTGCCTCATAGCAAAACCCTGCTCTCTACAAATAAAAAAATTAATATAGTAAAGTAAAATAAAATAAAATAATTAGCCAAACATAGTAGTTCCTCCATGGTATACTACCCAGCACTTTGAGAGGCTGTAGCAAGAAGATCATTTGAGGTCAGGAGATAGAGAATAGACTGGGCTTCATAGCAAAACCCTGTCTCTCCAAAATAAAAAAAATAGAAAAAGTAAAATAAAATAAAATAAAATAAGTAGCCATACTTTAGGTTTTCTACCAGTCATCCCAGCAGTTTTGAGACTGAGGCAGGAAGATCACTTGAGGCCAGGAATTTGAAACTAGCCTGGGCCTTATAACAAATCCCTGTCTCTACAAATAAAAAAAATCATATAGTAAAGTAAATACAATACAATACAAAGTAAAATAAAATAAAAACAAATAAAATAAATTAATTTGCCAGACTTAGTGGTTCCTACCTGGCATTCTAGCAGTGTGGGAGGCTGAGGTGGGAAGAACGCTTGAGATCAGAAGTTTGAGACTAGCCTAGGCCTCATAGGAAAACCCTGTCTCCTCAAGATAAAAATACAAAATCGTCAAATATAATAAAATAAAATAAAATATTTAACCAGTCTCAGTGGTTCTTGCCTGTCATCCCAGCACTTTTGGAGGCCAAAGTGGGAGGATCACTTGAGGACAGAAGTTTTAAATTACCCTGGTCCTCATAGCAAAAACATGTCTCTAGAAAGTAAAAAATAAATTAGTTGCTGGGCTTGGTGGCTCAGCTTGTAATCCTGTGCCTTTGGGAGGCTAAGGTGAGTGGATTGCCTGAGCCCGCGGGTTTGAGACCCACCTGGGCAACTTGGTGAGATCTCATCTCTACAATAAATCAAAAATTAGCCAGGCATGGTAGTGCATGCTTGTAGTTCCAGCTACTTGGAAGGCTGAGGCGGAAGGATCACCGGAGCCCAGCAGGTCGAGGTTGCGGTGTCCAGGAGCGGCCACTGCACTCCAGTCTGGGCGACAGTGAGACTCCAACTCAAATAAATAAATAAATAAATAAATAAATAAATAAATAAATAAATAAAAATTTTGAAAATTCACTGAAGCCCAGTGCAACCTCTCACAGCAACGCTAGCTGGTACAATGATGCTGATACTTACCTAGTGGAAGAAGCCTGCACTACAAGGGGCCCACCCTCCAAAACATAATTCCAGTTTGTTTTGGGTCCCCCCTCATACTTGACATGAAAAGATGTGCAAACTATATTGTAGAAGAAATAAAACAGGTTTGTTAGTCTATTTGCATTGGTATAAAGGAATACCTGAGACTAGGTAATTTAGAAAGAAAGAGTTTTATTTGGCTCCCAGCCCTGCAGGTTGTACAAGAAGCATGACACCAGCATCTGCATCTAGTGAGGGCCTTGGCTGCTTCCTCTCATGATGGAAGGGGAAGGGAAGCTGATCTGTGCAGATATCACATGGCAAGAGAGGGAAGAGAAAATAGAGAAAGCAAGAGAGAGAGGTGGGAGGTGCCACACGCCTTTTAACAACCAGCTCCGGAGGGAACTAACAAAGTGAGAATTCATTATGGGGCGAACCATGCCAAGCTATTCATTGGGATTCCCCCATGACCCAAACACCTCCCATTCATCCACACCTCCAGCACTGCAGATCAAATTTCTGCATGAGGTTTGGAGGCTCAAATATCCAAACGATAGCAAGGTTACAAAATAGTACCTGTAGAAGGAGCTCTTTTTCTTTTCATTTTGCCATTTGTTAGTGGTAAGCACAGACTTTCAGGCAGACCACTCATATTTAAATCCCAGCTCCTCCATTCCCTAATTCTCCTCACTATCCCCTCAATGCCATTCACTCTCACATTCAAATGCCTCCCAAGCTTTTCCTCAAGCAGTCTCCTCTCTGTCTCTGCATATGGAAATCCTAGTGTTTTTCAAGAACAGGCTCTTCATCACCTCCCTTAAAACTTGTCTTTGCTTCTCTCCCATCTGGGGCCTCTACTCTTCAGAAAATTCCTCTAGTCCTCCCTGTCTGAGGAGCCTTGTTGAAAAGTTGTCTTTACTATCTTAGTCCATTCAGGCTGCTATAACAAAGTTCCATAGACTGGATATCTTACAAATAACAGAAATATATTTCTCACATTTCTGAAGACTGGAAAGTCCAAGATCAAAGCGCAGGGCAGATTTGGTGCAGGGCAGATTTGGGCCCACTTCCTGGTTCACACATGGCGCCTTCTTGCTGTGTCCTCACATGGTAGAAAGGGTGAAAGAGCTTTCTGGGGCATCTTTTATAAGACCACTAATCCCATTCACAAGGGCTTCACTCTCATGACCTCATCACTTCCCAAAGGCCCAAATACCATGACACTGGGGATTAGGCTTCAACATGTGAACTTTGGGGAAGGCATTTGGTACGTGGCATCCACCCTGTAGCTGTTGACCTAGTTTTTATGTATAAATATCTTATTTCCTTAATGAAGTTGAACACTTTAGGGGCCAGAAAACATACAGATGGTAGGTGCTTTGTGTTTGTTGATTGATTTAGGCCCTTCCAACATGTCAGAACACATCCATGTAATTATAAGAGCCCAGAATTTTGCTATAATGCTGTCCAGCACAACCCAGGTTGAGTACTCATATATGCTGTTGGTGAAGAAGTACAGCCATTTGGACAGCAATTTGTATCTATCAAAAATTTTAATGTCGGCCAGGCTCTGTGGCTCAGCCTGTAATTCCAGCACTTTGGCAGGCCAAGGCAAGAGGATTGCCTGAGCCCACGCATTTGAAACCAACCCAGGCAACTTGGCAAGACCTCATCTCTACAACAAATAAAAAATTAGCCAGGCATGGTAGTGCGTGCCTGTAGTTCCAGCTACTTGGAAGACTGAGGCGGAAGGATTGTTGGAGCCCAACAAGTCAACACTGGGATGGCCTCAAAAAAAAAATTTAATGTCTATACATTTTGACCTGGCAATTCCACTTTTAGAAATGTGTCCCAAATAAATACAACAGTGTGTAAAAATATATATGAACAGGGATGTTTGCAGCATTGTTTATAACCATGAAAAAGTGGAAACAGTCTAAATGTTTAACAATAAGAGATTGAACAAATTAATGCAATGGAATACTAAATAACCTTTAAAAAGGCAGGGTCCAAACATACCAACATGGGAAGATGTTCAAGATATATCATAAATTATTAAAAGAAAATTGCAAGACTTTATAAGATATGACTTACGTTTTAAATATACATATGGATGTATTTGCCTGCACAGAAAAAGTATCTTGGTCACACCAAATTGTCAGGAGGAGGCCCTAAGAGTAGCATGGGAGATGGGTAACTTTCTGTTTTTACTTTGTGCACTTATATATCATTTGAAATTTTTTCTATAACCAAGGATTAGTTTTATCATTTTAAAAATGCACATTCACCAAAAAAGCAAAAACCAAAAGCGATAAACATGAAGCTTCATTATACACCCAAGAAGTCTAATTACTAACATGCCCACTTTGTTATTAAGCAGTCGGGACACAGGCTTGGGCACAGAGCCCTCAGCGGGCTGCCCAGTCGCTTGACCTTATTAGAGTTTCTGACCCCGCTTTTCCCTGAGGAAAGTGTGCGAGATATTCAATTAGTCATAGCAGTGGAGGCCAGAGAGAGAAGAAATGACCAAGAGAGCCACGAGGCCCAGACCAAGGTGGGGAAGAAGCCACACAAACTCTACCTATTCACAACTGCAGTGTTAGAGAAGACCCCCACCAACCCAAATTCCCTTCAGGAAACCTTTCTGGAGGGGCTAGCCCTATCTCCCCCTCTCACCTCTGGTCCCTCAAGTCATATGTAACTTCATTCTAGTTATCAGTTCAGTTTAGCCCTTAATTATGTGAGTCTTCACTCTCCAACAGAGGAAGATTTCAGGGAAGGCACATGGGGGCAATGAGAAGGTCCTAGTCTTTCCCTACTCCAAGTCCTCCATGACTCAGTAGTCTGAAAGTGTGAACATTATTTTTCTTATCTTAGGGGTTTTTTGTTGTTTGTTTTTAAAGTCAGGATCTCAGTCTGCCACCCAGGCTGGAATGTAGTGGCATGATCACTGCTCACTGCAGCCTAGACCTCCTGGGCTCAAGCAATCCTTCGGCCTCAGCCTCCTGAGTAGCTGGGACTACAGGTACACACCACCACGCCCGGCTAATTTTTTAATTTTTATTTTTTCTAGAGTCAAAATCTTGCTCTGTTGCCTAGGCTGGCCTTGAACTCCTGAGCTCAAGCAATCCTTCCTCCTTGGCCTCCCAAAGTGCTAGGATTACCCATCATGAGCCACTATGTCCAGCCTCTTAGAGCTTTAAGATAGACAAAAATGCAAGCATCCCTGGAAGGTCTTGTCTTATTCTGTCCTCAGGCACTGACACCTCTAAGGAATGAAGGATTTGGGGAAAGAGTTAGGTCCAGGGTCAGTGAAGAGAAGGAAATAGATGCCAAGGCCAAGACAGAGGGTGGGTAGGAAGCTCTGAGGACAGCAATGAAGCTAGGGTCACATGAGGGAGCCCTCCTCTATCTCACTCAGGAGCTGACCCAAAGCAAGGATCATGTCTCATGCATCTACAACTGGAGAGCCAGGCCCAGTGCAGGGGCTCACTAAGGCTGGAAAAAAGGGGGGAGACCAGCAGCAGGGATGGCACTTAGCACTCACTGGAGGAGACCTGGAGCAGTGCTCAGCCCAGATACTTGAGGAGTTTTGCAAACACAGATGCCTAAGCCCTGCCCCACATAGTCTAATTTGATTGGCATAGCATAAAGTCCAAAAGTCTTAGTTTGAAAGGCTTCCAGGTAATGCAGACATGCAGTCAGACTCGAAACAACTAAGTTAGAAGGAGGTGTTTGTACTCACTGTCTGGGAAAACAGGAGACACCCAGAAAGAATACAAGCCCCAGCCCAGTGTCGCCAAAGGGGTATTGGCATATCTGATCCCACAGGTAGAGGACCCCCCCTTTGTATGCCTGGTGATCTGACATGGTTGCTTGAGCCCCGCAGAGCTTACCTTTCCTAACCCCGGAGGATGCAGTCCTGGGGAAGAAAGAGCAAATTCCACAAGCAAGGAAGATGAGGACAAACTGGCCCAACTCCAGCTGTCTAGCTGCGCTGTTGTCCAGGGAAGGCTTGAGCTGCTTGTGCCCTTGTGCAACTTCTGAGCCATTTCCTGAACTTTGAAATGAGCTCCTTATATGGGCAGAACAAAGTGAAGAGTTGAGGAGAGTTTCCACATAAATAAAACCGACTCCAAATCCAGCCATTAAGGAACCAGACTCCCAAGGCAGTTATTAGCAAAGCCAAGATTTACTGGCTATCCGCATGGAACTTCATTTTGCCTCTGGGAATTTGGACTAAATTGGGATAAAAATAAATATTTTTACTAGCACCCCCTAAAAATCTGCTTCAGTAATTAACAACTTTATTTAAGTAGGGGAAGAAGGAGGCGAGGGAGGAAAGAAGGAAGGGAGAGAGAAAAGGGCATTGATGGCTTGCGAGGTTTTTCTTCTCTTGGAAATAATTCCTTTAACCATTCAAACATCAACTGGAAAACATTTTAAAAATATATTTGCAGACGAGCCGTCAGCCTCTTTCTCGTGAGGAAGTAAATCAAATCCATGAGGATTGCAAGAACATGGGACTTTTAATTGGCAGAGGTGGAATTTTTTCTCAGGTAAGAGAAGAGCTGGTCTTTACCTATCACTTTAGGCAAGCGTCTCTCTGATGTCCCAATGCCCAATGCCGTGGCTCTTCTTCACGCCTGTGCTGGGGGATCCAGCCACACTCCTTCTAGGGATCATGCGCAGGTACGCTAAAAAAAAAAAAAAAAAAAGGCCGTGCAGCCCTTTGGCCACTAAGGGGCGCTGTGGTAAAATGGTTCGGTTATCGTGGCTCTGTAGGGAAAAGGTATTGAGACATACACACGATGTATATAGCCCAACCACTTTACCGTATGGATGATAATGGAGTCATAACAGTTATGAAGTAAATAATTTATCTTATGTAATTAATTCTAACCCCTGTTCTAGCAAACCTATCCGTTCTTAGCTCAGCTCTGAGCTCTGACTTTGTGATCTTGCTAAGCCTCAGTGGCCCCTGTAGCAGAGAGCAACCCAACAGTGCTGGCAGGCCAGGGTGACCTGCTGGGAAGAAGGGGAACCACCCTGGGCATGCAGAGCTCAAAATCAGCCACTGCCTGTGTCCATCACCCTCGGGCCGGGAGATTCAGAGACACACCCTTCCTGCTCCCTTCCTGGAAAACCAAGCCCAGCCCCATCGTGGGTACCTGGTCTTGCCCTGTGCTGGGGCAAGGGATGCTGCTGCAAGTAATGTGCCCCCTAATTCCTCACCAGCACAGGCTCCAAGGCAAAGATTTAAGAGTGAAGGTAGCTTCTGCTCCTCCCCTGGTTTGTTCTTGTGTTTTGTCATCTTTCTTTCCCATGTTAAACATTCCTCATTCTTCCCTGTTTCCCTGCTTCATTCCTGCCTCTGTACAATTTCAATAGATACTGAAATATCCACTTCTGGCCTCATACTTCTCAGAGAAAAATGAAGCTATCAAGCAAGATCTGTATAAAGGGGAATTTATTTATTTAAAAAGTGTTTTTATTCTTTCATGTTTAAACTTCAGCCACCTTAAAGTACTCTCCATTTGATGCATTAATGCGTTACACCTGTTGAGATGCCTTATCCATCTCAAACCATTTCTGAGCTCATCAACTTTGATACCTTTTAGTGCTTCTGCAGGTTTTTGTTTCACCTCTTCCACATTGTTTCTCTTTGAGGACTTTTTTTCCTGGGGGGGTAGGGAGTCTCTCGGGGTGAGATCAGATGACTAGGGAGGGTGGGACATGGGACTCATGACATTTTAGGTCAAAAACTGCTGAATGTTCCGCATGGTATGTGCAGGTGCACTCATAAATCACCCATCATGAAATGAGCAAATGCATGGAAAGAATCTCCAAAAACAATTCACTGAAGTTGAATACAGCCTCTCACAACAACACTAGCTGGTACACTGACGCCAAAGGGTTCCTAGAACACTTACCAAGTGGGGGGGAAGGAGCCTGCCCTCTAAAAAATAATTCCAGTTTTTGGAGGGTACCCCTTGTAAGTGGTGAGATGAGAAAATCTCCACAGCAGTCCAGCGTCTAGATAAGAAGCTCAGTGAGGTGAGGATGGAAACCTGTGCAACTCCAACAGTTAAAAGGCAAGGGAAGAACAAAGCTGCCCCGGTGCAGACAGAAGAGAGTGGACAGGTGTGAGGAGAATAAGAAAGTATGGAGTCATGGAAGCAAGAGGATGAGCAGGTTCAAGAAGAGGAGGGTCCCAACTGTCAAGTGCAGCAGAGAAAGTCAGACAGGATGAAGGCTGTAGGATGCCCAATGGATTCCTCACCTAGTAGGTCACTTGAATAGAGTGGTATTAGAAGGTTGGCAGTGCAGAAACCAGACTGCCTTGAGTTCCGATGTGATTAGGGGAAAGGCAAAGGGATCATTAACGGCCAACAAGCATCAATCAGTCTTCTTCATGGTGTGGCTAAAAGCAGGAAGATAACATTTGCATGTAACCAGAGTGTACTGGGGGAGTCAATGCAGATTTGTGTCCAGTGTGGTTTGGATTGGGTTAGGAAAGCTTTAGTCTGCTTGTTTATAGGCTGAGGGACAGTAGGAAATGCAAGAGAACACAGAGATGTGTCCTGGAGTGAAGGCAATGGGAGTATCCAGGGTCAAGGGCACAGGTGGACAATTTGGAGTTGAACAGTAAAGAATCCTCATTCTGTAAGCCTTCAAGAAAGCATATAAAAATGAATGTGGGAGAAAACAAGTTTATTGAAGGATCTTGCCTGACAGCTTCAATTTTCCAAGAAGGATTAGATATGATTGTGTATATAATAGAGTGAGAGGCGTAGGAATTGAGTAAGTAAACTGAGAAGAATGAGAAAGGTTTAGAATGAGAAAGGAGGCTGACAGAGAACAAGAAACATTTGAGGATCCAGCAGAAGTTGGAGACCCTGGCCAGGCACAGCGACTCACGCCTATAATCCCAGCACTTTGGGAGGCCGAGGTGAGAGGATTGCCTGAGCCCATGGGTTCGAGACCAGCCTAGGCAACTTGGTGAGACCTCATCTCTACAATAAATAAAAATTTAAAAAAATAAAAATAAAAAATCAGCCAGGCATGGTGGCGCTTGCCTGTAGGTCCAGCTACTCGGAAGGCTGAGTCGGAAGGATCACCTGAGCCCAGCAGGTCGAGGCTGTGGTGGCTGTGAACATGTCGCAGCACTCTAGCCTGGGTGACAGAGTGAGACTTCAACTCAAAGAAAAGAAAAAAAGAAGTTGGAGACCCTGAATATCTGGTGCTGTCGGTCAGCCTAGCTGTGTGATTTTCTCTAACACTTCTCAGTCACCTAGATGCAAGCAAAGCAGTTCAATGACAGCTCTGAAAAGAGCTAGGACTTGGCCAAGTGGGTGCTGTAGCAGAAGGGTGGAAACACAAGCGAAATGGGGGCGGGAACCGGGTAGAGGGTACTTCAGTCTACTCTGTGCTCCAAGCTGGATAGGAAAGGAAAGAAGAGATCTGAGGGTGGCGATAGACCTGGAGACAACAGAGGAATGACGAAACTGAGGTGTTCATGAAAAAACTGTATGCAGCAGGAATAGGAAATTGGGTTATTCCTGGTGAAAAGGAGGCTCGTGGCACTGGCGTGGGTGTGAATGAAGGAGAGCAAAGAGGAAGATTCTGGGAGTTGTGGCCATCAGGAAAGTGAGAAGTGGGTTTATTCACATGGACACAGAGGTCACCTTCGGTGACGGCAGAAATGAAGTGTAGAGAGGGGCCTGACACCTAAGTGAAGGTGGCAAAAGGACCAGGAGGTCAACAGATGGCAAAAGGGAAAAGGGGCAGAGCCAGATGGTGCAAGGATTTGTATGGAGTCTAGAGGATGAATGGTCTGGAGACAGCACAGGGGAGGGAGGAGGATCCAATCCAATGAGAGGAATGTAAGGAATGCTGTTTTAAAAGGTATTGGATCTTTAGTGCATTTTCCTCTAAGACATATTTGATTCTCTGACGATTCATTGTTCTTTTTCCCTTGTCTCCTCAGACATTCCGCATTGCACCCTCAATGTGCATCACTAAACCAGAAGTTGATTTTGCGGTAGATGTATTTCGTTCTGCCTTCACCCAACACATGGAGAGAAGAGCCAAGTAAAGTGTTTAGAAATAAAAAACCATAAGTCTCAAGACTGTACCATTTGTGTTCAAAAGCGAATTTGAGGAATTTCAGAACCACTGGTATCTAGAGAAACATGTAGCTCTCCACAGTAGTTTAAAAGACATGGTTGACTGCTTACTGGCCATATTTGTTAACAGAGCCCCTATTAACATGAGAACTCCATCCTTCAGGGAAAGAATATCTATCCCTAGTTCAGAGAATAAATTCTAATTAATTTAGATTAGTCATGGTGATTTGACTCCCCTTTGCAGTGATTGGTTTATGCATGAATATGTGACATATTCTTGGCCAAGGAATCCTAAAGGAAAATGTTTTGGTAGAGGTGCCTTTAGGGAAAAGTTTCTTCACCTTTCAATCTTCAGCCCAGGAAGAGATGTCTCCTTTTTTTTTTAATTATTATTATTTTTTTATTGTGATATTGAGGGGTACATTTAAGGGTTAGGTACACAAATATGTCTCATTCAGGCACCCTTGTTTGTAAGAAGTGTCCCCCCATCCCCAGACAGGTATTTACTGCCATTAATTGCTTCCC
>CAUYQG010132909.1:0-15460 GCA_963574415.1 Tarsius wallacei
GAGGATTGCCTGAGCCTGGGGGTTCAAAGCCATCCTGGGCAGCATGCAGAAACCTCAGCTTGACCATAAATTTTTTTTAAAAATTAGCTTGGCATGGTGGCACACACCTGTGGTTCCAGCTACTTGGAAGGCTGAGGTGGATGGATTGCCTGAGCCCAGCAGGTCGAGGCTGCGGTGGCCATGAGCATGCCACTGCACTCCATCCTCGGCAACATAGTGAGATTTCTATTCAAAAAAATTTTTTAAATATTTTTAATAAAAAGAATGTCAAATTCTGGATGCAAGGAATCATCTTTTATTTTTATTCACTGCTGTATTCTCACCACTTAGAACAGTAAGGGGTCAATAAATGTTTGTTAAAATGGAGAAGCATCTACAAAGAGTGGAGGAAAAAAACTCTCAAAGACGTAAATACAAATGGAAATATTCATAAAGATAATCTCAAAAACTAGGGCCTCCCAAACTCACCATATCATAAAAATCATTTAGGTTACTTAAAAACATTACAGACTCGGTTGGGCTTGGTGACTCAGCCTGTAATCCCAGCACTTTGGGAGGCCAAGGTGAGAAGATTGCCTGAGCCCTGGGGGTTTGAGACCAGCCTGGGCAACTTGGTGAGACCTCGTCTCTACAATGAATCAAAAAATAAGCTGGGCATGGTGGTGCGTGCCTGTAGTTCCAGTTATTTGGAAGACTGAGGTGGAAGGATTGCATAGCCTGAGCCCGGCAGGCCGTGAGCATGCCACTGTACTCCAGCCTGAGCGACAGAGTGAGATACCAACTAAAAAACAAAACAAAACAATACAGACTCTTGGGACCCATCCCAGACTTAGCAATTTAGGGATTTCTGAGAAAGGTCCTCTGTCTTAGTCTTTTCAGGTTACCATAACAAAATACTACAAACTGAAAGCTTAAACAATAGAAATTAATTTTTTAACAGTTCTGAAGGCTGGAATTCCAAGATCAAGATACCTTATAGATTTGTTTTCTGATAAGGGCTCTCCTCCTGGCTTGAAGACAACTACCTTCTAGCTATGTCCTCACATGGACTCTTTTCTGTGAGTATGCAGAGAGAGAGAGAGAGATCTCTGGTGTCTCTCCCTCTTTTTATAAGGACATCAGTCCTATAGAATTAAGGTTCTACCCTGATGTTCTCTTTAACTGTAATTACTTCCCTACAGGCCCTATCTCCAAATATACATTGTGAGAAAGGACATATGAAATTTAGAGGGAGGGACACAATTCAGTCCATAACACTCCCAGAAACTATATACCATATAACAACATTCGAAATTGCTAGGCAATTCTGGTTTCCAAGAAAGTCTGTGAAGATGTACTTTAGAATGAAAGCTTCGCTCTGGCTACATGGAAAAAGAACCCTGTGGTTCTCTGTGGTTAAATCAGTCTGAGAATATGAGGGAAAATCCTTAGAAGATAATTTTGACATTTTTTGACATTGAGTTAAGGGTAAGAGTGTGCTAAAAGAAGAACTATAAAGATATAGAGGAAAGTGACCAAATTCTAATTAACCTTTTTTTTTTTTTTCAAATTTAAAAGTTTCTCTAGAAAGTCAAAATTGGTCTTCAGCTATACTGGTATTTATTTAAATAGTCTATTTATTGAATAGTCTAAGCATGGGTTGAAAGTGGCAGGTATAAAAGTAGGTTCTAATGCTGAGAGCTTGCCAGTGAAGTTCAAGTATTAGGTGGCTGTTACAACTTTGACCACAAACTCAATTAAGATACCTTCTCTCAGTTTTGGATTTGGGGAGGGAAGGGGTTGCATTTTGCCTTTCCCTGCTTTTTAGCTCTTTGGGGTTAAGAGGGGAGGTGGGAAGATTAAAAAACATTTTTCATTAAGCGGATCTATAATCCTTTCTGTGGCTATCAATGCATCTCTATGTGCCAATAGTCTATGTACTGTCTTGGAGGGACATAAGTGAACTGTGTAAGAGGTACCCTGGGGGAGATCACCCTACTTCCACTGGAGAGGTGTTCTATGCTTTGACCTCTTTGGAAATCCCCTTAGCTTCCTCTCCCTCTAGATATACTCATACCCCATGGGAAGTGTTATTAGGTTCATTTTGATCATATTTCTCAGTATACTAATGGAAAACACAGACAAATCAGGCCAAATAGGAAGAGTTCAGAATGTTTCACTACTGAATTCTCTCTCTCTACTTTCCTACCTCTCCTGCTCAAATAGTCAAAAAGGTAAATCAGCAAGTGGGCTGCCCAAGATGAAGTCCAACCAGGAAATGAAATGCCAGCCTCCATCAATTGCAGATGTTGCTCATCCCCACAGTTGGTTTTCCTGAGGGTTTCCTCTTTTGTTCGTATCTGGGGAAAATCCTCACCGCTTACCACTTAGGCCAACCCCTCATTAAACTATCTTGAAATTCCCTCTTTCCCTTGCATCATTTGATTGTGTGGAGGTTGGAAGGGAAGAGGATGTAGCAGTGTTACATCTTCAGAATCCCAGGATAGTTTTATGGAGATACAAGAAGTGTTATTTCTACCTTACACCTTTAGCTGCAATTCTGAAACAATGGGAGAAGTCCAATTTATATCCACTTTCAAAAACTTTAATGAGATTGACTTTTTTGAGATATGGTTGAAAGGTTCTCCCAAAGAGGACTCCGTATAAAGTGTCTTGTGCCACTGAGATGCCTCTGGAAGCTTCTGATGGACCACCTAATGGCAGACTTTGTTTTTAATTTACACAGGACATGAACCCTTTGACAGGCTAAATTTTAAAATTCATTATTACGTCCCTTTGGCTTTTTAAATTTTTTTCCCCTAATTACTCCCACCCCCATGAAATTTTAATAACATAGAGAGACTTTTTAACTCTTTAGGTGCCACTTAATATTTTCCCACACTCCTTGAAATTTTCACTTCCTTGGGGACAATACTGCCCCCATGGAGAATCTGTGAAGTAAAGTAATGGCACCAAAGCAGCACACTTCAGAGTACTCTTAAGTATAATATTGTTTTATAAAGCTCAATTAACATAAATTTTATCCAAGGTAGTTGTTAAAATGATTACTATAAACACTTCAACCTTGTTCTGCCACAACCCCATGGATTGCACAGCAGGGTTCTTAGCTGTAGAAAAAATGATTAGCAAACTGGATCCCTAAACACAGCCCTCTATCACCTGGGTGAGCTCTTCCATCGTTTTTCCTCCTCAACTTCTGATTTCAGAAAAAAAAAAAAAATTAAAGAATTACCTTCAGCAGATGGCCTCTTTATAGGCACTGGACTTCATTCAGATGTAACCTTTGGGGACAACGCCAGCTCCCTGTTCCTTTTGACATGTAAGTGTTACCCTTTGTCAAAGTCTCCTTCTGCACTTGAGTCTGTTATGTCAGAAAGAGACATAATGTGTGATTTTCTGCTTTCACCTTAACTGTAAAGGCGAACTTCAAATTTCAATTAGAAGTAATAGTCTATAAACCTCCACATAAAAATGTACAATTTTCATTCTCGGTACATAGCCTTATTCTTTCTCATTAGAGGGCCATATTGAACAATGAAGCTTTGCGTGCACATGTTAATGAAAGTGCCGTGTCTAAAAAAAGACCCTAAAATGGGAGCCCAAAACAAAGACTTGGGAAATTTATATAAAAATTTTGATTTTTATTGTAATTCCCCCAGAATAATGCTCTACACATACCTTTTAAGTTTCTTCCACGACTATGGAGTGTAAAATTGGGAAATAACAGACCATTCCTTTATTCACACATTCGCCTTAACTTCTCTCAACCCACAACCACCCAACCTGATCAGCTAACAATTCAATTGTAACAATGATTATAAAATTAGAAATTAGGATTTGAGCTTGTATAGAGTAGTTATATTTTACATAAAAAAGTTTCCCTGGAATAAAATGCAAAAAAAAAAACAAAAAAAAACCTGAATAAAAGATAAAATAGAAAATTAAGAGTGAGAATGAAAATGCCAGGAAATAATCTTCTAACTTATATAATATACTGCGTTCATCTATAATTAAGAGAACTTCAATAGTTTAAGAAAAGGAAAATCCCTGAAATGGGCAAGGTATGGTGAATGGCTCAATAAGGGTCCCTGGGACTCAGGTTCTTTATATCTCTCTACTCTACCACTTAGTCATAGGAGCCACTTCTCTCTTGGTGATAAGATAGATGCAGCAGCTCCTGGCACCCTATCTAGATCTGAGAAGGACAAAGTCAGATTAGCCACCATGAGTGAGTTAGAAGAATTCCCTAGGGGCTGCAAGTGGGACCAACTTTCTAATAAAACAAAAGGTTGAGCTTGGGAGAAAGGATCCTTAAATAACTTTAGAGCACTACTAGCAAAAAGGAGAGAGCGGAATAGTAGTGGTTGGAGCAGCCATCCCTACAGTCTAGTCCATGTTTCTATTATATTTAACAGAAATAGTTTCATTTCTCTTTTGAAAGATTTTAAGCTGCAAAATGTTAAACTTCTGGAGCTATATTATCTGTTTTATTGAACACTATAAAGATATAGCCCCAATTTGCTTACTACTGACATTCAATGCCCGTTGTTAGTATCTTGGTGAATGTTGAAGAAACTTTCCATTTAGACCATCTAGATAAATTCTACTGTTTTGCTCCAGACCTCAAGCAAACCTTCTTGAACTCTCCAACTTTTTTCACAGATGATCTCTTCCCCATTCCATTCCCCTCAATCCTCTTCAATTTTTCCTTTTTCTTAGTTTTCATAACCATTCTTCTCCTTGCCACTTTTGTTGTTGTTGTTCTTTCTTTGATTCACTACACCAAACTATGATCATCTTCCTCCTGAGTCCAAATCCTTTCATCAGATTCCTCTTTCTCTATTTCTGCTCCTTTGGCAGTTTTATGTGCTTTCAGGACACAGATGGCCTCCTTTCTGAAGCATAGCTCAGAAATCACTAGTTCACTATTTCATTGTTCTTTAGAAAAATTATCTTGATAGACCCTGATTATTTACCATAGTACCATAGTACTATAAGAAAGGGACTGGCAGTAGCAGGATACTGCCGGGGTGGGAGTGGGGACACAACATCAGTAAGGATACCTGATATCAAACCAGGAAAAGAAGGGACCGAAGGTAAGCCCAAATTTTACCTGTACAATGTCCACTTGTACACTTAATCCTGAATTGTACCCCACATCTTTAAAATAAAATATTTTTTTAAAAAAGAAGAAAGAAAGGGGGAAAAAGATAAATTATCTTGAATTCAACTTGGCCAAAAATTATCATCACATCTTTTTTTCCAAATGGACTGGTTTTCTGAACTTACTTGCATCACCATTCCAGTAATATTTGGACTCAAACTTTGTATCACAACTGACTAGTTTTTATATTAGCTTCTGTATTATCAAGTAAGTCTTGCTGGTTTTTTGTTTGTTTGTTTGTTTACTGAGATATCTCTCACACTGACTTCTTAAAAGAGCTAGAGAGTTAGTGCAAGCAAATACTTAACAACAATGCCTGCCACGAAGTAAGAAATCAATACGTTTGCTGCTATTGTTATAGTAAAGAATATCACAGTTGAGTAACTGTGTCTACTCTATTTAATTTCTCTCCAAATTCAAACTTCACATCTCCTTATAACAATACTTGCCCGTGTTCTTCTCATTCTTGAAATTTTTTGATTCTTTAATACCTACCTAGCACTACTGTCTTATCCTTGATAAGACCATTCATGATATTATATTCAAGATTACCCCCACTAACTCCTTAATAAACCTCCCATTCATAGGATCATCCAACTTTTCATGTCTTCTTTCTTTTTTGCTCGTCTTACCTCCCTAATCCTACATTCAGGAGTTAGGGAATTTGTAGTTTTTAATCCACATCCTTCAGTGTGTTGATGTGAAATTCAAGCACCACAAACTTGCCCAAAATCAATTGATCATGGATTGAGGGAGAGACAGAGCCTTGATTCAAACTCCAATGCCCTGTCACACCATTCAAAGCTCTTTCTAATTCACTAAATCTATCACAGTATGATATTGCTGCTCACATTAAATTCATGCTCAACTAACCCCCTTGTTCATTTTTTATGTAAATCCATCCTTACCAGTATCCTGAATCTTTTGACTCTGAAATAAGGGATGTTAAATGGAATCTATCTATCTATCTATCTATCTATCTATATTTGGAGTTGGAGTCTCACTCTGTCACCCAGGCTGGAGTGCAATGGCACATTCACTGCCACCGCAGCCTCAACCTGCTGGGCTCAGGCGATCCTTCCACCTCAGCCTTCCAAGTAGCCGGAATGACCAGCGCATGCTACCACACCTGGCTAACTTTTTTATTTATTGTAGAGATGAGGTCTCACCAAATTGCCCAGGTTGGTCTCAAACCCCTGGGCTCAGGCAGTCCTCTTGCCTCAACCTCACAAAGTGCTGGGATAACAGGCTTGAGCCACCAAGACCGACCTCAGTATATTTATAAAATCGTTTACAGTTCAATGTTCTGGTCATCCAAGATCACATCTTTATATTTGTACTTTGAATTTCTACAGCTCTTTGAACCAAAATGCTATGGTAGCTAACACAGTTCTAGTACTGAGTAGGGCTCATTAACTACCTGCTGATCTAATGCCCACCAGAACACAGGTTAACAGGTCCATGTTGCTAAGTCACAGAAGACACAATTTTGTCCTGCTTACATTTAAACCAAACCAGCCTCATAGAATTTAGAGCAGTTTCTCTGACCCTTGGGTCAGATCTGTGTCTCATGTGACACACAGTCATATAGGTAGCCCCAAAGGCACTTTTACAATGTCTCAATTCTATATGGGGGGAGAGAGACAAATAGCCAAAGACTTAACCTGAAATCTAGAACATGCTTATCAATACATTTGGGTTCGTAATAGATACTGCTATAGTTCTGGACTCTGGTTTTCCCTAAAGAATGCAAAGACAAATGATTAGGTTTCTGTTATCTGAATCTGCATTTTTATCAGTATTTTTATTTACAACATAGACTTTCCATATTAAAAAAAAAAGGAGGGTGTCTGGTGTCTGTTTAACTCTCAGAGAGAAAGATAGTGAGGGAGGAAATGAGGTAAAAAGAACTGGCAGGAAGAGCAGGCATCATCTTCATTTTTAAAAGTTTTATGATGTAGAGTATCTGGATGAATTCAGACCCAATATATGACTCCATATCAGATTCTGATATCTTCAAACAGGAAACAGGAAATATAACCGGAGTGTAACCAATACACAATAAGTTATATGAAGGAAAGAATAAAAGTAGAGACAAGAGCAAGAAGACACTAATGAAACATCTTTATATTTAGCTCTTCTTGCCAATGGCTACAACACAAAAATATTTCTCAGCAGCCTCTTATAGTTGTGCGTAAATGCTAACATTGACTACGTGATTGAGGGTAAGACTCAGAGTGGTCTGGGTAGTTCAGCAAGGAGTGAACAGGCATCATGTCAAATCTGTGGTCAGCAGTACAGATACAATTGCCCTAGAATGATGTCAAGTGCAAAGTTGGTTTGCAGAAGCATAATTAGTTTTTCTTAAACCGAGAAGAGAATACAAATTAGCTATTAGCCCACTTCTTTTGCTGATTGCATTGTACTGTTCAGTTGATGTGTTTAGCGGCACATAGACAAAGTTTTTTTTTTTTCTTGTTTAAGTCCTTATACATTTATATGGCTTCATTCTTCCTTAATTTTTTAAAGGAATATTTGGCTATTAATGAAACCAAAACTGTCTCTTGAGATAGAAGTTGTTTTCAAACAGTCTCTAAGCTGACTCTGAATTTTTGTAACTGCCTCTTCTGTTATTCATATCTCTGACCTATTTTGTTTAAGCACATCATTGCCTCAGGGGAATTACAATCTCTTATTATGATATGAGATCCATTTATTCAATGAGTCAGTGTCTTGCAGGAGATAACATATATGTTTTCCCCCTGAATGTTGCTTTAGAGACCAATAGGATTCACTTCTAAAAGCAGTCATTTACAGTATGATTAATTTCTCTTTCAAACCCTTCCCAGATGTATCATGTGTCCACTTAGTATAAAGCAGTTAGTGAACTACTATTGAAATGAATAAGAGTATTTCAGCTTCCCTACATTTCATAATGAACTCCAGAAGTTAATTTTAAAAACTATTCAAATCAGTTGTGTTTTATCTTTTACAGTTTGAATAATCCCTACGTATAGAGGATCAATTGGCTTTAGAATAAGTTTAACAGAAAATATCTATTTTAGTCATGTTATCTAAAGTTACCATATTTATTTTCCTCCCCGGGAAATAGCATCATTCTGATAATTTCCATATAAATAAATATTTAGTTTCTCACCAGACTAAAACAAACAAACAAAAAACTGTGCAATCAATTGCCTTATTTAGTTTGATCTATGACTATCTTCTTGTTTTAATGTATTTAACATTTCTTTCTAATTTCCATTACAAGATTACTTCTGCTAACTCAAAAATGATGTGTTTGCAAAATAATATCTGAGAAGGGTCAGATGCCTTAATGAGTGCATGTGAGAGATGTGCCCCAAAAGGAGTGAAAAATGGAAACTGAAAAGGAGAAAGAAGGTGGCAGTTCATGTGACAAAGGTCCTAAGGAGCAGCAGCTACTTAAACCCACCTTTCCACCTGCTTCCTTCCTTAGGATGATTTGCTCTGTTCCAGCCTCTTTGAATCCGGAAAGGAGCTAGGGAAGATCTCTGCAGTCCCTCCCTCTGCAGTCCAGGACCTTGGTTAATGAGACATATGCATTTATGATTTGTTTGTGCAATCTGTTTATTGCACAGCTCTGGCTTTATAATTCTTAGTTCACACTGTACAATTCACTTCACTGTAGGGCAGATATCATCCCTTTGGAATCCCTCATTCAAATCTGTCCATTGGTGCCATTTCTGCAAGGACAAAGCTCATATAATTAGCAATTTAATATTTTGCATTCACAAAGGAGGACCATGGTAGACCTCAGTAAATGAAGACCAGTGACTAGAAAGTGTGGTCTAGCCTCAAAATGGAGGAGTTCTTTAGCTAGCCTACCAAATTACATAGTGCATACAAAATCCAAGATGCACTTCCAAATGTTTACACAGGTTAGAGGTAATCTAACAACTGAACAAGCACCTTAAACACAAAGATGAGTGGAAAGACAGTTCTTGAATTTGAGAAGCAACTATTGCAACAGATAGTAAGAAGTGCCTGTCATATAGTAAGCACTGAATAATGTCTGAATTAAAATAATGTTAGGTACCTAATTGTCCTCAGTGAAAGAAGAAATTGGTTCATCCTAGGTTTATCAAGGTAAACTTCACAACAGAAAGAAGAAAGTCAGTTTCAAAAAACTAATTAGATGTAGAATTAGCCTGTTATTAATTATACAGCAGTGATTTCAGTAATTATGCCTCAGTTCCTCTACTGCTTAGTGTTTACAGTTGCTGATATTGTGGCTGGCTTAGATTGTGTTTCTACATAAAGCTTGTGTTAGGGTCTGCTCTTAGGTGATTAGTTTAAGTGGGTTCTTCTCATCCTGAGCATTCTGCAGAGAGTTTACGTACTCTCGGCATTAACAAGTACAAATAAAAAATCCTTCCTTCCATTTATCAGGCCAAGTAAGAAGCAAACTTAGGGTTAAATCCAGACAAAGCTTGGGTCTATCAATTTTGGAAATCTACTTGTTGCTCTCTAATCATTGAGTTCTCTAGATCATGAATTGACCAGCAAGACTGAAATTTTGATAAGTTTCAATTACAGGGTCTCCAAAATTCACGTCGCTTGTAGTGTACTGGTATTCGGAACTGTTCTACTATTTTATTTACTGTTAATCTGTGTGTAAACATTTTTAAGCATATTTGCAAATGTTTTTAACAACACAAAGCAATTTGTGCAATGTTTATTGAATTGGTGTGCCTACTTGTTTTTAATAGATTGCCATCTTTATAATAACTCTATGAGATAAGTGCTTATAGTCTCAGAGTACAATTGAGGAAACTGCTCATTCTAATTTGTTCTTAGAGACTTTGCAGAACACAATGTCACACTTATGCTTCTGATGAGCATGAGTTTCAGACAGCATATTGAACTCATATGTTTCCAAGATGGTTTTTACATTTAACCAACAGTGTAGTTTTTTTCTCCATTAATACTGGTGCCCAGTAGAACAATAACTCAATGAATGTACATTGAATGCATTAATAGATGATTATGTTTTCTTAAACAGAAGCACATTTTTTAAA
Organism: Tarsius wallacei; assembly: GCA_963574415.1. Classification (NCBI taxonomy): domain Eukaryota; kingdom Metazoa; phylum Chordata; class Mammalia; order Primates; family Tarsiidae; genus Tarsius; species Tarsius wallacei. The sequence continues at coordinate 10,225 of CAUYQG010132909.1, forward strand.
ATGCTCCTGAAATCCTACAATTAGAAAAGGTAAAACAAGCTGGGAAATCTATGCCAAGTTAAAGTTGCCATTTTTTCCTCTAGGTAAGCCCCAGGTAGCAAAGTCCTTCTCTGTGACTCAAATGGACTAGAAATGTATGGGAGAAATTACTTCATGTTTTACAGAAATCATCTTTTTTTAGGGGTACCTTATACACAATGGAATACTATGTGGCCTTTAAAAAGGACAAACACATGGACTTCATGCCAACTTGGATGGCCTTAGAGTCTATAATACTCAGTGATCTATCACCAAAACAAAAACTGAGTACCACATGCTCTCACTCATAAGCAGACCATGAGCATTTACCATAACACTAAAGGAAAGGGACTGGCAGTAGCAGGAAACTGCCAGGGGAGGGGGGCATATAACATCCATAAGGGTACCTGATCTCAAACCAGGTGAAGTGGGGACCAAAGAGAGGCCCAAACTTTACCTGTACGATGACCACTTGTGTAACGAATCCTGAATTGTACCCTATATCTTAAAAAAAAAAGATAGTTAGGCCTCTTACAATAAGTTTTCCTTAGAATGCAAATAAGAACATAGTCCCACAAAGCTTGAAGCATGAGTATATTTGCTTCTTCTTACAGGAAATATGCATTTCCAGAGTTCTTTGGAACACACTGACACCTCCTTTAAAAATTTCCTGAGTAAATAAATTTTCATCATTATTTTTAAAATTATGAAGCCATAATGGAACACTAAATTATGAAGCCAAATGGAACACTAAAAAGTAAACTGAGAGAAATCTTGTGTTACATTTGTTGTTTAGGTTGTAGTCTACTTTCAAAAGCTTAAGATATAATATTTTCATACGTGAACTCACTAAGTTCTTCCAAGGAATGAAAAATCTGCATTATGATCAAGCAAGCCACAAAAAGTAGGGTTTCAGTTTTTGAACAAATGTATTGACCTTAAGAAAAGTATTTTAGAAAAGATACATGGTTGCTTCTTATGATCATTTGGCAACTGTTTGCTAATGTTTTAGCCTGTTCCAATGTAAAAAAAGCAAGTAGCAATATAAAAACAACAGCACCATTAAAGATAAGTAGTCCTGAGTCTCACGTTGCAACAATAATAATATTGGCCTTTTGCCTCTGTTATAGCAAAACTATTAAATATTCATGTTGATGTTTATTTTCTAAATGTAAAATGGAATTAGGATAACAAATAAAGTCTACCATCTGGTGATAATATTGGTTATATATATATATATTTTGTTTTGTGGCTTTTATATGTTTGATTCAAGGTATCTTACTGAATAATGCATAAACATCTTTAAAAATGCATTTCAATAGTTGAGGTTGTAGTTGGTTGTCAAGGTCTCATCTTGAACCAAACAGTGGTGATTTTCTTTTTGTATAGAACAAAACCATGAAGAAAGTAGCCATTAAAAACCTAATTGGTTTTGAGTCAAAATATTGTAGTGATATAGATTCTTTATAAGTAAGTTCATTTTCTAGGAGGAAATCATAACAATATTCTCTGTAAAGGTTAGATTTCCTGGAGCATCTTCTTAGGAGAGCTTTCTTGTGTGTGATTGAAAGTAATCTAAAAATAAAATCTAAACATCTAAGAAATAAACTGTATTTGCTAACTCTAAAATTACTAAATGATATAAAGCTATGGAGACAGCATATCTATTTGTTATAGTTGTACTTTTTGGAAGGGATCATTTTAATCTCTATTCATCATAAACTGGTGGTGCATGTATTTATACATTACTTTTGAGGCTAAATAGATATTAAAGGTTTAGCTTCCTTCCTTAGGGCTTTCTAAGTAGTAACTGTCCATAACACTGCCACAATCTGGGTTCTGATGATAAGATTTGAATGCTCAGAAACTTGATTTTATAAACCTATCTTGTAATTTTTTTTCTGTTTGGTGATAAACCACCTTTAATTAAGCAAACCCATCAAAGATTGATTGCTAATGCACAATCCACATTTATTAATTTTTAGCAAGAAACATAACCACAAATTAGACTCAGGACAAGCTACATAATTGATAGGGCTCAGTGTAAACTACAAATGTGCAGTCTCTTGTATAAAATGATTAAGAATTTCAAGGGAGCGATAGCAGAGCATTAAACCAAGCACAAGACCCTTCTAAGAGTGGGGGCCTTGTATGACTGTGCAGTCACATGCTCATGAAGCTGGCCTTGATTAAACTCATACATCTGTCAAAAATTGCTTGTAAGTATAGAAATAGAGTAGAGGGATTTGGAGATATATTTGCAATCCTGAGAACACTGGTTGAATTACTCTTTTCAGTGTGAGAGTGTGTGGAAACACATTAGCACTTCCTACTGTCGACTCATTTTATTTAGCTCACTGCCCTTCTGTTGCAGCAAGGCAATGGCTCTCTCATCACTCTACAATCCAGTTGAGCTGCTAACAGCTTTTTGCAAAACACCCTGTCTTCTTAATTGGATTCCATAGATGACCTAGTCTCATCGGCTGCACTTTGAAAACATACCTCGGTGTACATTATATTTTATACATAATGGACTGGCTTTTAGTAATTTCCATTTCAGAAGACTGCCTTTCTCAGTGTTATCCCTGGACTGTGAAGAAACTTACAACAATCCTCTCTGCACTGATTAGGCTTTATGAATTAATTTAACAAAGCTTTATTGAGTATGCATTGGGTGATGTAGTATTTAATATTGTGTCACACATGTTTTACTGCAAGTCAACATATATATTTTTCTGCTATGTTGGGCATATATATTAGTGAGGACACTTCTTATTACATTAACAAAATCCTACTCAAATTATTCTAAAAATAGAAAGACAGAAATATGGAAGAAAGAAAGAAAGATGATGATATAGATAGATGATAGATAGATAGATAGATAGATAGATAGATAGATAGATAGATAGATAAGAGGTTTCAAGCTTGGCTAGATTCAATACTACAAAACATGCCATTCATTAGAACCTCCTCATTCTCCTCCTCCTTTACCTCCTTCTCCTCCTCCCCCCCTCCTCTTTCATTTCCTTTATTATCCCACTTCTTATGATCTGGCTTTATTGTCAAAGCAGGCTTCCTCCGTGTGGTGACAAAAATAGACTCAAATACCTCCAAGTTCACACATCAGGAGGAGAAAACTTCTCCTTCTTATGAGCCCCCAAAATGATTATTTCAAAAGATGCTGATTGGCCTTACTTAGGTCACACTCCTGCCCTGAACCAATAACTGCATTCTGGGTCCTGGGATCCTATTATTAGCCTCCCCTAAGACTATAATTGACAGCTGCACTGGAAAGTGGCAGGGTAGTTTAAAGAAGGGTTACTGGGCTGGCAAAAATAATAGAAGTCTCTTCCAACATCACTATATTAGCACCCTATGGTTGAGTGTAAAGAGAGCTTAAGATTTGGACTCTGGAGACAGTTTTGTGCTACTAAGACCTGTTGTGTCAGAAATGTGGTTAAATCACTGTGGTCTACAGACTAATCCTTTTAAATTTCAAAGAAAAACAAGGAGCAAATAGGCCTAGTTGTTCCATGGTTCTCAGAGGAAATTCTAAACAGTTTATAATTCAGGATAACTCAGCTATCAGTTTAGTACAATTTTGCATTATACGTAGAGGTATAATATTTAATTTTTTGAACTTAGTCAAGATATTGAACTGTTAGGATTTAGAGTTCCTAATCTATAAAATGGAATGTATACTCCTATTGGAAAGTCTTTCATTAGAAACAGTAGGACTGTGGAAGCCAACACTCTCAGGGTTGAAAGCAGGACTTGGGTTTTGATAGTTCTAAAAGTATCATTCATTCTTGGGTGCCTTTCTGGCATTTTCTAAATTCCAAAAATCCATGTTTTGTCCACTTCTCCTGACCTCTTATAAGACATGCGGGGGCATTTGCATAGCTCATGCCAATCACATCTAGCATGTGAAAAGTGGATATTTTCAAGTACTTTTAAATTATGTTCTTGAACTTCATCTTCACAATATACTTTGAAGGTAGTAGTATTATTATATAATGCCGTGGGACTTGGCTAGAGATAAACAGCTCTTGTAAATGAACTTGTGCACAGATAGTACAATAATTGATCTGGTCATAATTCCATTTATGCTTCTCTTCATGTAAGACAACGTGGATCAGTCACATAAAAAAACTACTGTGCTCTACACAGAGAAAAGTTGTGCTCATTTCTCTTTCAAGTACTATTCCTCCCACCCATACCCAACCTCCAGGAATTTGACAGTACCCTCTGATCCATATGACAACACATTGGAAAAATGTTCCTCTTGTGTATGTTCTTTATCTATGGGATGATGGAACCCTTAAGTTTGTCTTTGGAACTCCTCAAATGCATCAAGGGACACTTCTGGGAGCCATGGTGACAGCTGATGCTTATCCTTATTCTATCCAAGCAGAGAAGAGGAGACGCTCTTCCTTCTGCTGCTTTGCAAGAATGCTTGAACAGGTTTATGAGACAGCAGGTCCCATCTCATGTTTATAATTTTAAAGAGACATAGCATCACTGAAACCCTGAGATCAGTAAATCATCAAATGACTGAGAAACAGTAGTTCAACAACAACAACAACAAAAATGAACACTGGAAAAGCCTGCCAATCTCAGTATTTTGTCAATATAAAGGGGACCCCCCAAAAACCAGAATTATCTTTTCGGAGGGCAGGCCCCTTGTAGTATAGGTTTCCACTGCTATGTAAGTGCTCTAGGAACCCATCAGCATCAGCGTACCAGCTAACATTGTTAGAGGGAGCATTTAGCTTCAGTGAGTTTTTTTTTTTTTTAATTATTTCAACACATTTGCCCATTTCTTTTTTTTGTTGTTGTTGAGTTAGAGTCTCTGTCGCCCAGACTGGAGCTCAGTGGCCACTCCTGGCCACCGCAGCCTCGACATGCTGGGCTCCGGCGATCCTTCCACCTCAGCCTTCCAAGTAGCTGGAACTACAGGCAGGCACTACCACGCCCGGCTAATATTTTTTTATTTATTGTAGAGATGAGGTCTCGCCAAGTTGCCCAGGCCGGTCTTGAACCCGAGGGCTCAGGCAATCCACTCACCTCAGCCTCTCAAAGCTCGGGATTACAGGCTGAGCCACCGAGCCCGGCTTGCCCATTTCTTGATGGGTAATTTACAAGCACACCAGTCCACACTGTGCTCAGTGCTCAGCAGTCTTTGTCCAAAAATGGCATGACCCCCCATGCCCCACCC